>LPNX010175831.1:32959-180620 GCA_001517045.1 Pseudotsuga menziesii | reverse complement strand
CTGACTGAGCCATTGAATCTGCAGCTGATAACCGAGAGATGCGAGCGAGCTGGGGCTGAGTAGCGTGAATCAATTTACCAGTCAACTGAAACTGAACCGGGATGCCACCACGAACCATTATTATAATGTGTAGTATTCTTAATACCCACAACCTTAATATAGTGTATGAATTCCTAATTAGCTTGTTTTCCAAATCTCTCATTTTTAAGTTTCCCTCTAAGAAAAAAATAACCTACTTATCTATTTATATATACGAATGCCACTTTTTCCTTTCTTTTATTGACAATTTAAATATGAATTATGTCATTTGATTTAGAATTTATAGATTTAGTTAGAAACTTGCAATGGTTATTAGAAATCAAAACACCCACTAACAAGAATATAAACCACATTAATGCATCATCACACATGACATTAGAAAACCTCTGTTAAAGACTACTTTTTCTCAGATAAATTGAGGGGGTGCTTGTATCCATGTACTTGAAATTTTTTAAAGCGTGCAAAATGTGGTAAAGTTGTTTTAGCACCCTCATTGAATACAAAAGTCTAGATATCAAATAGCATAATGTCTACATCTTAGGTCAAACATGCCTTTCACATATCATATAAAATCATGATGGAAATGAAGTATCGTGTTCCAACTAAATCATATATTTATCATACATAACTAGATCCATTTCTGGATGATGATAGAAATTACACATCAAAACAAATCACCAATTTTTTTTACTTTTGAATGAACCTTACAAAAAAACAAAATATCATAAAACAAGTAACAAACCCAACAAATTTAGGTCACAAATAAAATTGACGAACTTGGCAGTACGAATAAAAAAATATACACGTCATGAACTTCTCAATATAAATAAAAGAATCTACTAGTACACTTTAGACAAATATAGAAGAAGATGGCCAAAATAATGACCATTCCACTGTAGCCCCGCCATTAAAATCAGTGTGTATTCATTTATATTACAAACATCCCAAACATCAACAATAACAGACATCAAATATGAACATATACACTCTCATTAATTCCTTACATCCAATAATAGTTACAGAGAAGTATCCTAATAAAATCACATTTTAAACAACAGGGTCAAATCAGTTTGCATATACAAAAACCATGGGGTGTCTCTCCATCAAGAGTAGCGCCCACTAACAACATATAAATGACAATAATTCTAATATTTCATATTCTCTTAAGCCTCATTTATTATAGTTTGAACATGACAAAGCATGTAATATATCATATCTTTTGAGCTCTATAACACTTTAATGAAACCAATACTCATAGGATAGAATAAAACCCTAATAACACAGAATGAGCCATAAGAATCAAGAGTGCCCTAGAATTCAACATGCCTAAAAAAGCATCAATGATAAAAAAACATGATAAAAGGTAAATTTACAATATAAGAATCTATTGTAACTCTGGATAAAAAACATACCACGTTATTTATTGGATAAAATGCATGACACGAGTTTGTATTCTATGATAAATTGCATGTGCAACATGCCCCTTCAATATCTGAGATTTCAACAATGGATATGTTATGCGAATATTAAAATGTTGAGAAAACTAAGAATGAAAAGTGAAATCACACAAAACAGAACCTTCACCCTACAAGTGCAATATGAAATGGGTGAACCATGAATCAATGTAAAAAAGGTATCACCGGAAATTGACTAAAAATACAGGAAAATGCAACCATATACCTAAATTACAAGGAAAATAGACTATGAAATAACACTTGGGAGCCTCCATTACTAAAAATTGGGGGCAAAGGAGTGGTTTCACTAGATTTTTTCTATAAATTGGGGTCGAAAGATAGATTGAAGGGATATTGTGCTAGGGAGAAAATAGATTTTTCATTTTTATTATTAATATATGGGAGGCTATTCATTTTGGATTTTTTTTTCTAATATATATTGGGTGAATATATTTTAGCTAAAAAAATCCTTTCCATATAAGAAAATAGCCCACTAGATTTTTGTAATCCCCTTAATATAGCCCATGGGTTATATATATAATAGAGCTATAACGCATGGCACTCCCTTATCTTTATAACCCTGGAAACCCTTATATTTGTAACCTGTTTGTGAAAATTCTTGATTCTATTAGTGAAACCAGTGTGGAAATCAGATCCTCTATGGGCGACCATGCAAAATTTCCTACATCTTTGACTCCTATCATGAATTTGGGTTTTTCATCAATGTACTAGCATTGAACAAGGAGTAATAGTCCCTTGCATCGTGTTGATTGTTTTTATATATATTTATGACAACTTTTTTTTGTGATCCCAAAAACCCTTATTTGTGACATACCTCGAAAGAATTCTTGCCTCGTGCTGGTCATTTTGCTATATATCTCTTGCAACCCATTTTTGGTGGACCTAACCATTATCCAGTCGGTGTTCATACTTTTCAGCTTCCATGGTATACACCCACAACCAAGCCAACATGGATAATTTCAAACAAAATTTTCCCTAAAGAAATAAGCCTCAACTATATCAACCCCAACCAAATCATCCTCCACTGAATATGTTCTAGGATATTAAATCCCTAATATCTGTAGTCTCGACATGTAACCAAAATTTGGACTAGCTCACCGTCAAAATGACTGGCCATGACTAGAGGTTGAACTCTCTTTCCCAACATATCGAATTTACTCAACCATTTGACACTCCCACCAATGAAGTTGTGGTCAATGAGTACCAGGGCTCTCACACTATCTTCCCAGAAACCCAACCTCACTTCTTCAAGGATAAAAATTGATGGCATCGCTTCCTGAATATTGACATGTGCAAAATTGATGGCTCTAACCCCTTGAGTTAGGTGACCCAATTGGAACATTATTTTTCTCTCCATGGCATTAAACATGATCTTCAAAGGTTGAAAATTGGGGTTTTATATTTACATTATGAATGATGGTAATAGTGGCAATGGAACTAGAAATATTATCATTGTTATGTCCCTTGGAGCCAATTTGTGAAGATCCTCCATGATCGTTTTGACCATGACACTCACTACTAAGGAACGTTGACCAAATTACATTGAACTGGAACTGTTATAGACTATATTACAACATTTGAGAAATTGGTCATCCACATCGAAGGTCTCTCTAATTCTTTTTCCCATAAATGCTTCAATAATGGTCTTAAAGAGGCAATTTGTGCCCATGTCCTTATGCAACAACCTTTCGATTGGTTGGAAGACAACAATCAATCTTAGAAAAGATGAAATGGTGATCAATGTCCATCTTAAACACCCTTCCTTTCCCTCCTGCACAAGGTCTCCCATGGCTCTTACTTCCAATTATTTTTCCAAACCACCTTTACAAATCCATAAGTTGACCCTGAATTCCATAGTTGGATGCCAATGACCGGGACTCTTTTGTTATTGTTATAAAAAATATTTTCAAGAGCATAAATGCAAAGAACAAAAGTTATTTCAGTTTGAAGAAGCCCCCTATGATTCCCCAGAGAACAACACCATATATTTTATGCCTAAAAAAGAAGTAGATGATACCATGCCACCCCTCAAATATGCTCTTGATATGCCAACTTCCGAGGAGAAACCCCAAGTTTCACTCCATTCTTTATCAGAATTTTACACACCTTAGACATTTAAATTAATTGGCTACATCAAGCATAAAAAGTCATCGTGTTAATTAACAATGGAGACACCCATAATTTCATTCATCAACGACTGGATGAAGAAACCCATAGTTATATCCACCCCATATCCAATTCCGTAATTATGATAGCCAATGAAGATATGATGAAATCAAGTGGTTGTTATGAGAATGTCAAACTTCAAATGGGTGACTACAATCTCAAAACACGTATGTTTGCCATTGACATTGGTTGTTGTGATATAGTTTTGGGAGTTGAGTGGATTTGTGTAATGTACCCACCTTAGTGGCATATGGATCCATCCCCTAACCCATTAGATTCCCATGGGTTTGAGTGGGAAGCTCAAATAATTTGGGAATTAAAATTAATCTAAGGTTGTTGTTCACAAATTGATAAAAAATGCCTAAGGAAAAAGTTTGTCCATAAGTAGGAAGTCAAACTTATTTAAGGTTTGAACGGGGTCAAGAGGGCACCAAGAGAGGATCATTTAGTGGTTGAATAGTCAAAGAGGCACCAAGGAAGGTTGTGGACCAAGTGGTATGCTTATCCCATGAGATGGGCCGTTTCCTTCAAACTTGGAGAGCATGTGGACAAACCCAAATTTGACTAGCCAACACTCCTAGAAAGGGGGACCAAGTGGTCAAGGTGGTTAGAGGGTGAATTAATGGACATAATGGAGCAATTATGAACCACTAACTATCCAGTGCATGGTTTTGGAATGTTTTGTGGTATTTTCCACTAGTATTGACTAAGTGTACAACTAGTGGACAAACTAGTTTTGACTGTGGTTTTCCATCACCCATGGTATTTGAACTTTGTATTGGAAAAAACGAATCATCCTCAATCTTAAAAGGAGATCAAGGATTCACTTGTGGGGTTTATCTCGGTTATTATTCGATTTTTATTGAGTAGCTTATGCTTCTTAGTCCTTGGGTGGTGCTCCGCTTGCATACCAAGAGGGTGATGGGCCCCTCATTTCCACTACACTAGTTGTGCATTCAACTTGACATTCAGGAGGAAGGAATTCAACTTCTCTCACTGATTATTTTGAATACATTTGATGTTATTTGCAGGTCCTTTCATTTCCAGGCATTATGCTTATGTTTCTCCAGTTTTGATGTGCTAGTTTCCTAGCAATTTTGTAGTGAAACTCAATAGCAGTTTGGATAGTTTGATGTATGGAATTCCATGATCCATGACTACTGTAATGACAACTGTTAATACAGACTCATATTTCTAACAATAACAATTCTATGTTTTATCTTCTGCAATTTCTGAGTTTCTATTATATGTTATTTCTCACCTATGCTCAAACACCTTGTGAATTTAACTAGTCTTCACTAAATTTGCAATACTTCACTTCTATTCAACAAAATCACGATATGTAAGTTTCTGTAGCGAGGTAAGACCTAGGTGCATCCACCCCAAGTGAAAAAACAAAAATTTGTCGGCCCTATGTATCATTTGAGTTGAGTTGTAAATTTCCTAGCAGCGTTGTCTGGTTTTCTATCTTTCCAAAGCATCCCTAATCGCACCAGAGCCTCCTAAACTTTGAACCCAGTGTTTCCATAACAGGTTAGGGGTGTCATAACATAACTACTTCTAGCTTTGCACAAAAAGGCATTGAGTACCATGCAATTCTTAGGGAAATTGCCTCCAGTCACTTTTGTGGTCTGCCTAGGTGTGATGTACTTGAAGAATGCACAAACTGTCAAAGTAGGACCTTGAGTCTATCTTCACAAGTCTCTCTAGTCTGTCATAAGAATGTTGCAGGTTTTCCTAAGCATGTAAGAGACCCCAGTGTCTCGTTTGGGAAAATTTGAAAAAGTTCTCTAGATGTTTGGGAGTCATTGGAAAAAAATATAGCTTCCCTTGGTTGCTTTGACCTATTGTGCCTATTTCCCCACTTAGATATATTGCACATTGAACCCTAGGACTAGTCACCATGAAATTCAAGGTCCTCTCTCTCGACTTTATTCAAGTCGGGCACACACATCACCCCAACGACATTACACCTGGTTGAATAACCAATGAAGAATCTCCAAGGATCATGATTGTTTTCACTACCATAGTCGGTAGCAGAAATAACCTTTGTACAAATCCAAAACTTCTACTTGATTATTTGTCATCACTTACAAATGCCACAGAAACATCAATTCTTGTTGTCCATCGAGGTTAAAAGTAACCTCTTTCATATATTGTTACACAATGTATAAATTTTAAAATATAATGAAACTTTACTGATACTTAAAATTTATATTGAATTTTAAAAAAACTATAAACTTAGTTTACTCAAAATTAATATATAGAATAAATTAAAAAACATATAAATATATAGTGCTTTTATTCAAGTACTTTTAAATTTAAATTCACTCTACCACACAAAGTACTTTCAAATTTAAATTGATATTTTTTATACTTATGATCATTAAATTTGAAAAAACTTGCAATCAAGTGAATAAAAATTTGATGCGTAATAAAAATTTGAAAGTACTTCGTGTAATAGAGTGAATTTGAATGTAAAAGTACTTGCAATCAAATGAATAAAAGCACTGATTATGTGATGGAGTGAATTTAAATTAAAAGCAGTTTCTCTGAAATCGAGTGAACTTTATTTAAAGATACAATCGAGTTTTAAGATAAGAGAAAGATAAAGCGACAACCCCACAACTGGAGTGAATTTAAATTAAAGGTACTTTCTCTGCAATCGAGTGAATTTAAATGTAAATTGATTGCATCGAGTTTTAATATGATATAAAGATAAAATGGCAACCCCACGCCCACAACTCCTACATGCCCAAAAAACTTGACACTTGGTGAGGGAGGAAAAAACAAAACAAGCAGCAAAGGGATTGTTCTTTTATGATTTTCTCGTAATTGTGGTTTGATTTACTATAATTTGAAATATAATTATTTATACTTTCGAATAAATAATTTGAAATATAATTATTTATACTTTCGAAGTTTCATTATTATCCAAGCTTTATAAATGGCAGAACCCTTCTTTTATGGGTTTTACTTAAAGCCATTTAATTTTGTAGCAAGGATACAAGAGTTCCCATTAATATGAGTTTATAACTGAATTTTGAAATATATTGATATATTCAAATTTAAGCATTATACCATCTACCTCACATTTATTTCTTCCAATTCAATGTATACTAATAACTAATCAAAATCCATGAAAGAGGCTATTAATCCTACATACATGCTTGAAATTTCCCATAGGCCTTCCTAATCAAACTACATCTCCTCGCACTCCAATGGTAGATATGGATGAAGACTTTTTTTTTTCTTAACCAATACACATGCCTTCATTAACCTATCAACTTGATATCATTCTAGAAATAAAATACCCCCATAAACTAGATACATGATTAGTTCTCATGGCATAGGATTACAACCCTAAAGACCGTGAGTTTTTATTCAACCATAATTACCAAGTGAAGGATTGTATGGCTACTCTATAATGTCCTCTTCTGCCTAGGCATTGAGGACCAACCTGCTAACCTATGTGAATCATGTGGGTTCGAGTTGGTACTGACAGTCATGGAATCAACTGAAGACTGATGCCATCTACAGAAGATCTAGGGCATCAATATTATATCACCATTGGGTCGAAGAGAGCCACCAGAGCCAAAGGCCACCTTCATGCATGACATCTGAGCATTATTTAATGATGCATGCACTCGATTAAGTCTCCATGCGCATGCATGCAAGTCAGCTGCAAATCAGAAGTTAAAGTGACCTAATTAGGTCAAAAGTTAGGGTTTTCACAGTTGAAAGTTATAAAAAAAAGATAAAGTGAATGGAGAAGACACTTATGATTATTATTGATTTGGAGCTTCTTAAGTAGCAGCACAGCGTGCAGCCACAGCAGTTGGGGTTGAAGACGGCGTCTTCAGCTAATGGGGTTTCGACAGTGAAATATCTTCCCTAGTCTCATTCAGGGCAAACCATCCAGATTCACCATTCGCTCTTCAACTTATTCATCTAGTTGCAATTATCCAGTATCCATCAGAGATTGTTTGCGGGGACACGTGTGCAGCCGTAGGGGGGTTTTTAGCTGGAAAACCCCAAATCACTCAATGAGTCCTCAGATCTCAGAATACTGGCACCATTCTCATCATCAGTATCATCCTCTAGTACCCGGTGATTATCAACTTGCAGTTTGCTCATTTGGAGCAGCTCTCAACAGTTTTGGGAATCAGGGGGCGTGAGCAGCTAAACCTCCAGTTCAATTCGCTAGCCTGCTTGTTGATCTCAGACCTTCTGCATGTGTCAGGAATCCTCTTAGGCACGGGAATAATACCACTCCTACAAATTCTCACCTGCATCAGACCCTTCCTTCACTGAAAACGTCACCTTTAGCTGATTGAGGGTTCATGCTGTTGGGGTATCACCGGAGGCAAGGTGCATCAGTTCTTCACCAGATCAATTCTTACTACATGCATATTCTCTCTGGATCATCATCAAGCCAGATTATCAGTGGTAAGTGTTGATCTATAATCATAAAATTCTCTACCCTAGTTAGCTATAAAATAGGGCCATTTGCCCAGCACTTTGCGTGCAAATTTATTTTCAATATTATTGTACATCGGGAGGCTTAAGCAAGCCCTAATGTAGAAAACAGTTGAATATCCGCATCTGGGATACTACATACTCTCATTCTTTGTAAAAAAAATTAGAAAAATCTAGTATTTTCCACTCTCATAAAAATAATATCACTCTCGAAAACCATTAATTTGCAACCCTATTCCCTTGGTTAAGTTCATGTCCAAAGTCAACTATCACTAGTTTCTCATAAGTGTGAAGTGGTTTTTTCCATTAGCTGTCATTTTGTTCACATTATCAACTGTGATGTGACTCCACTAGACTAGATAGACCTTCTCTTGGTAAAACCTTATCAATATGATTGTTTCTCCCACTATGATTATTGCAATAACTCTTTTATCAACAAAGTCACCCTCCCTATCCTTCAACAACAATGCAGTCGTCCACCAAATGGACTTTACAAGTTCCTCACCTTTTCATCATACACCAAGAGAATCTTGTAAATACTACTTCATCCCACAATCTCCACCCTATCCTCTCCTCAAATCATACCAGGATCACATCTTTTTGGAACCCTAACTTGATACCTCCTTCCCATGGCATTCAACATGAAAGAAAACTTTTTATTGGGTGCCTCGTTACCCAACTTAATGCTTGTCCCCTATTGAAAGTGTAGAAATAAACAATAATATTCAATTGTTGTTGATTACATGATGAGTTAAACCCAACACTTCCCCATGCGGTTCACTATAATTTGTTATCCCTAAGGAGGAATCCTAGGAATATTAGTTGGTAATAGATAAGATCATTGTTAAAAATGGATATCCATTGCCTTGCATTGAAGATTTGCTTGACCACCTAGTAGGCCCCTATTGTTTCACCAAGATGAATCCCATGTTTGGATACCATCATATTCAATTGAATGTTGTTAAGACATGAAAAATGGTCTTCAAAACCAAATTTGTTCTTTTTAAATGGTTTGTCATGCCATTTGGCCTCACCAATGCTCCAATAAATTTATGTGGCTCATTACAAGCATTTTTTATACACATCTAAGGAATTTTCTCAACATATACCTCAATAAGATTATTATTTTTATTAAGACTTGGGATTATCACATCAAACATATCTACCAAACTCTTGACATCCTGCATGCAATTCAATAGTCTAGATAAACAAAAAAAAATGTGTTTTCAAACAATGTTATGATTCTTATGTAGGTTTCACAGTTTTGACTAATGGCATCAAGACCAATCTCTTATGCACCTCTAAATTGGTAGTTTCCTCATACAACAATTAATATTAATAACTTTATTGATGGCATGAACTTCTATATCAATTTCATTTCTCAATTTGCTAAAATTTATAGCCCACAACATCATGTATCTTGAATCAATGGGACTTTGTTTAGATTCAAGAGACAAAACATACTTTCACCAAATTAAAGAAAATTTTATGTTTAGATCTAATATTATGCCTTTGAAATCATGAGAAACCTTTTAAGATTGAATTAGATGCCTCACTGTTAGATTTTTAACATTAAGCTAGCATTATATTAGGATCTTTAACTGAGAGAATAACAAGCACAACAATTAAACACAAGAGACAATGAACACAGTGTTTTTCCTCAAGGAAACCATAAATGGAGAAAACCCCGCAACTTCCTCAGAGATAGAATCAACACCAAAAGTAAAACCCAAAATAGTAAGATGGTCTCCCGATAGTAGTCGCGCCTCTTTCTTTCTATCCCCAGCAACTTCTTCTCCCTCGGCTATGCGCTACAACTGAGTTTGAGTGAGTGTGTGATAAATAGAGAGGCTCACTCTCTATTTATACTAATTCCCAACTTGACAATGACTCACTAGGGCTGACTTCACTAGGTGAGTATAACAACCCTAGGGCCCCGAAACTGCGAGGACTTTAACCCTTGAACAATACGAGGGTTACCCACCTTGACTTTACATGACTTGTTTACATTATGGAAACTCTCGATCAGAACATCGAGGCATGACATGACTCAATTACATTACAAACACTTCCCAGAATAAACATCGGGGTACAATACATAAGATATACAAGTGAATACATTCCGAAGTTACAATTACATCAACACTCCCTCTTAACTAGGAAGGTATTCTCTTGACACAATTTATCAGCACAAGTCTTCTTCTCTGTATCATCTGGATCATCATTGAGTCTTGATCATCTTCAAGTCATAGTCATCTGGATCTAAATCATCACTCGATCTGGATCATCATCACTAGATCTGGATCATCACTCGATCTGGATCATCATCACTAGATCTGGATCATCACTCGATCTGGATCATCTCTGGTTCTGGAACATCTCTACTGGATCATCATCACGGGTGCTATCTCTTGATTCTTCTCGTCATAGGAAGTTCTACAGAGCCAGCCCTTTTTCATGCTGGTTGTAAGCCTAGCCTCCATGTAGGTCTTTTCCAGCACTTATATCTGACCCTAAGTCAGAATGGCCCGCCCAACACTTATATCTGATCATGTAGGAACCAATCCTATAATCATATCAGAAAGGCATGCCCAACACTCACATATGAGCATGTGGGAACACATCCCACAACCCTGTCAGAAAGGCCCAGCACTCACATCTGACAACCAATGTCAAAAAATCCCAGCACTTACATTCGACCATGCGAGGAAACAATCCTCCATGCCGAAAGGGATCTGCACTTACATCTGATCATTGTAGGAACCAATCCTACAATCGCCTCAAAATGGCTCTGCACTTACATCTGGTCATTGTAGGAACCAATCCTACAATCACCTCAAAATGGCTCTGCACTCACATATGATCATGTAGGAACCAATCCTATAGTCACATTACAATGGCAGTCAGTCCCCGACTGAGCTTTCCTGGTAACTGACTAGGTGCCTCCATTCCAAGAATGGCATTCAGCGCTTATATCTGATCATGTAGGAACCAATCCTACAGTCACATAAGAATGGCTCAACACTCACATCTGACATGGAAGGAACCAATCCTCTCACCATGACAGAATGGCTTAGCCCTTACATCTGACCATGGAAGGAACCAATCCTCTCACCATGTCAGAATGGCTCATGGACTCATCACTTCCCTTTGGAGGGAACCTCGATCTGAAGAACACCAAGCTTCTCCTTGAAGTACTCAAACTTCACTCTAGCTAATGGCTTTGTCAACACATCAGCTATCTATTCGTTCATCGCAATATAATGGAGCTTCACTGCTCCTCTCTGCACCATATCCCAGATATAGTGATACTTGATCTCGATATGCTTTGAATTGTCATGGAACACCGAGTTCTCCGACAACTTCACACAACTCTGGTTGTCGCAATATATACAAGTAGCATCCAACTAGAGATCAAAGACAATATATTCCTCAGCTATACTGCCTCACAACTAGTTGAACAAGCTGCGACATACTCTGCTTCAACTGTACTCAGTGCCACACAGGATCACTTCCTGCTAAACCAAGAGATCACACCTAATCCCATACTGAAGCAACACCCTGAAGTGCTCTTCCTATCGATGGCATTGCCTGCCCAATCTGAATCAACATAACCCTCTAGGTTAATCTTCTAATTCGCATCATACTTGAGCCCATAATCAACTGTATCCCTCAGGTACCTCAAAATATGCTTTGCAGCAATCAAATGAACATGTCTCGGATCTGTCAGGAACTGGCTCAAGGTGTTCATAGCAAAGCAATTATCTGGTGTTGTATTCATCATGTACATCAAGGACCCAATCATCTGATGATACATCGTAGCATCAACCGCTTCTAATGAAGCATCACTCAATAGCTTCAGGTTTGATGCCATAGGTGTGGTCATGGCCTTGCAGTCCATCATCCCGAACCTCTTCGGGATATCTACTGTATACTTCCCTTGTTCGAGGGATATTCCATCCGCATTTTGCCACACCTCCATGCCTAGAAAATAGTGCATCATACCCAAGTCCTTCATTTCGAACTCAGCAGCAAGCTTCCTCTTCGTATCAGCAATCAACCCATCCATACCTGTTATAAACAGATCATCTACATATAGTAGTAGCATCACTAGGTTTCTATCTTCAACCTTGTAGTAAAGGTTGGATGTAACACCTCATTTTGACATTTGTACCTGAACTACTATTATATGTTGTATTTGTTTGATTGTGAGACCTCGTCGGTTTGACGACACTGTGGACATATGGTTCTATTATTTTGCCGATATATATATGTGTGTGTGTGATGATAGTATCATGGTCGGTAGTCATGTTTAGATACGTATCATGTGTTAATTATGTCAAATATATGGAAAATTACTGAATAATGGGTACGTGGATACCGTTACAGATATTTGTTGAAATAATGAATGTTATGCCAGGTGCATGGCGAATGAATGAGTTTATTCTTGCCATGTTATGATGAGATATATGTGTACATATCGAGGATTATGCACGATATCCTATATTGTATGTCGAGGGCTGACTTACAAGTTGAAACGGCTAAGTGATAGCTAGATCCTACGAGGTGGGAGGGCCTTGGGGACATGGACTTCGAAAGATAAAATGGTATGCGAGTGATGCATTATTTACTTTCGTATGGTTATTATGTTGTTTATTATGATGTATGTTATGACATGGGTGGGGTAGAGTTCCAGGAAACTCAACTGCCCAGATCGGTTATATGATGACAGACCGAGTACAAGTGCAACGTTGTTGTTATGTCGAGTAGACATAGTCCCTTGTTCCATTAGGGGGGTGGAGGCTTTACCCACCGTTTATCCCCGAAACCCAGAGTCATGGGAGGGCTGTGCTACGGCGTGCTCCCCAAGGTGTGTGATGATGACTGGTGGTTGCCTACTGGGGAAGCTTGGTTGATGTGGTCGACACTTCCGCTTACAGGTTCTAGCTGGAACCGGTCATGACTTGACATTCCAGGGTAGTCCAGCAGAGGACAAGATAGGATGTGGAAGTTAGTAATGATGTAGGTAGATAGATGTAGCGTGAAGTAGGGGTGAAAACAAGATCTAAATGTAGGTGTGTAAAACCCTTGGTTAGTATGTGTCGTAAATCAGTGATGTATGAATTGTCGTAACATGGATTTCAGTAAGCTAATGGATCATACCTTGTAAACTATGCTAAAACATGTGTCGGTAAATAATAAGTTCCTTGATTATGATTGATGTATGTGAATTATTACTTTCAGTGTACTTACGTGAGGAATGTAAGCAGTAGCTACGCTTACATAACTCGCCTACATATTATGAATTACATGAAATACTGTTGAGTAATAATGTCAATTAGTGTCGCTTAATATTAATTACTGTCGTATAGTAATTAACTATTGTTGATCAATGTTAATAATGTCGATTAAAGTTAATAATGATGATTAGGGTTAATAATGTTGATTAATGGTTAATTATTCTCCATTAATAATTAATTATGGTTGAATAATAAACAAAGCAATGGTTAACCTAGGTAGTGACTAATGCAATTGATTAGAATGCTTGATTGATTGTTAATGAGTTTAATTAGCCAGGACTAAGGGTTGAAATGTAACTACAAGGTTAAAAAAGTTGATAGTAACTTGATCCCTTAAATTAATTATGTGTTAATGATGTTAATTAATTTTAACAAGACTATGCTTATCTTTAGTAATGATTGTTAATTAGCTAATTACAAACTAAGGTGTAATTAAAATGGAAATAGGTATATGAGTCGATTAAATCATAGTGAATTTTATTTAATTAATATGATTATACATTGATAATGTTATGATTTACATTGATAGGATTATTGTTCATAATTGATAAAATCGAATTAGTGAATTTATAATTAAAGGGAATTTACATATTATAAATATTAGAAACCATTAATTAAATGATTAGGTAAGTGTAATTAATCAATTGACAATTACTGTTAATTAAATTAAATTGGTGAAGCGTGCAAGTTTAAACTATATAATATATATAACATTTATTATTTATTAATTAAATGGTCAAATATTGAAATATGAGTAAGGATATGTTTAAAATTATTATATTAAATAAAAGGATTAAATTTAATTGAATTAGAAGTTACGATTGAGAAGTGACCCCAACCAACACCTTTTAATATTAATTTGAATATTTAAATGAGTCCAAGTCCAAGTTGAGGGCTCGAGGACTTACATGGTAGATGGAAGGGGGTGGATAAATTTATGATGAAGATAGGGATAGTAATGGGGAGGAAAGGTCGGCAAACATGGGGATAAGAGGGAGAAAGGAGGGAGGAGAAGGGGATCTTTACCTTAGGATTTTGGAGAAGTTTTGGGAGAACAGAGCTGCAAAGAAGGGGTTTGTTGGAGATTGTTCTTTTGAGGGGATACAACAGCTTAGGGCTTGTACTCGGTTTGGGCTCGAGGGTCCAAAGGGGTACCTTTGGAGCTGGGTGGTCGGCGAGACCTCGCCAGTTGGCAGGGTGGCAAGACTGGTTTGGACTGGTTGAGTTTCAGAGCTTTGGGAAGGACTTTTGGCTGCAGGGAAAATCAAGGAAAAACGACAAACAAGGACAACAACAAAGGTGGAACTACTAGCTACCTACAGGTATTTTCCAGCAGGTATGTTATCGTTTCTACTTTGGCAAATTTTGTTTATTTAAATTTCAAAATTTTATATGCTGTGATTATCTTTGCTACCTGCACAGTCAACAATAAAGTGTTAGAAGTAGATAAAACAGATTTACCAATTTTCAAATCTGAAAAGAATGAAAATGCAGATTTTATATCGTTTTCAAGCATGTAAATGAGCAAAAGTTAGAAATGAAAACATGAAATTAAAACAGAATTTTAATTGTTCAATTTTGTAAATGTAAACACTTTATTTTCTTTACAGCCAAAACTAGTAAAGGAGAATAGAAACACAATAAAAGCAGGAACAAAACACAAACAGAATAGAATAGAAATTTTGACAAGTGAATTTTCTGACTGTATATAAAAGTTAAAGGAGACCCAGTTGGGGGCTTTACATATGGTATCAGAGCCATGGTTCCAAATCTGGAACCAAAGGGCTCGTCACAGAAGCTGTAGAAACTTGTTGAAGAAGTTTAAGACCTACATGAAACATCAAGGGAGGAGAGTTAGATCCCTATATTCTAAATAAAGCAACCAATATAAATAGGATTTAAATCCCCATTGAGAGAAATCCATGGGGGTAAATTATACTTTGGTACTGCAAGTGAACCAAAGGAGGAAACTATAAATTTTCTGTTATAAAGAAAAAAAAAGGAGAGACAGAAATAAATTTCTTATATATACATATAGATATATATATAAATTTATTTATAATCTTTTGTATTAATATGGGGCTTTACATTCCTTTGAAAACAATCTTATTACAAACGTTTTAGAATATAGTTAAAAATTAAATATATTGTAAAGTACAAAGATCAAAACTGTAACGCTTCATCTCAGAAATCCTAGAAATACTTTATTGTAGTCTATATTAAATCTCACAATATTGAAAGAACAAATAAATTGAAGTTTCTTTTTCCAACTTCTTCTGGGCCGGATTGACAAACCCTCTTAATATAGCAGCAGACTTTTCTGTCAGTACCGAAAAATAAATTAAATCTCTGATTCTAAGAGTAAAATTTAACATGAAATCACAGAGAGTCTGAACTTGGACCAATAAACAGGTAAATTCACTAGCTATAGCCTGGCTGACCACACCACGCGTGTATCTATCGTGGCTATGTCTGTATCAGCAGGTGTTTAAAAGAAATAGATGGGGTTTTAGGGTTGCTGCACGCATTAGGGTATAGGGTTTTGGGTTGCAGGATACATTACTGTAGTCATGTTAATCAACAAGTTACAGTATTGCTATCAAAACAAAACACTGGCAGACAAAATTCGTTTCTTCACATCAACGCATAATTTGTTGAGCGTTTAAAGAAGAGAAAGGGGTCGCTGAAAGAAGGATTAATTGTAGCATTATTCCAAAATATAATGAAAAAAAAATCCAAAACAAAAAAATCAAAACAAAAACAAAAAAAACGAAACCCTACAGGGCACGAGCGCAGCCCGGCCAGCAAGGCCGTGAGCCTGCGGCCTGGGCATAGCCCGGCCAGCGGCCATGGGCCTGCGGCCTAGGCGCAGCCCAGCCAGCAAGGCCGTGAGCCTGCGGCCTGGGCACAGCCCGGCCAGCGGCCTGGGCTCAGCCCACCCCAGTGGCCTACGGCCAGGGCAGAACACAAAAAAAAAAAAACACAGCTATGCCCACTTGTTAATCGAAGGGCAGTTCTATGGCTGAGAGAATCCCATTAGCAGGTGGCCTGGTAGCCTGCTGGCCATAGCCGCAACTTCCAGTGGAAACAGAGGGACATGGTGGACTATGAATATATATAAAGAATAAAAATTAATAAAGAATAAGGAGAAAGAGAGGTTCCACCTGCACAATAGCCAACCTGAGCCGAGCTATGAAGGGTAAAGACGAGCCCAGGAATGAGTGCCGAGTTGTTGAGCTCCTTTACCTAGTTGCAGAGCTCGATATCAGAAAAATGGGAAAGCAAATGACTGAGTGTGGGGGGCGAAGCCCCATTTTAACAAGCAACATTGAGGTTGGGGTGATTGTTGGGAAGTCGGGATGATGAAAGGTGGCCCTCATGCCAGATGGCCAAGTGGGGAGGTAAGGTTTAGGGTTAGGGCTCGTAAATGTAGAATTAAGTTAATTAATGGAAATTTTATTCAAATACTATTATAGGATCAAATATAATATATAGTATAAGTGATGATGTAATGTTAATTTAAAGGGTTAAATTATTTTAAATTTAAACTCATTTGTGTATGAGAGTAACCTTATTTAAGGTTAATTTAATATGGTTAACTAATTAATTGTTTAAATTAACCTTATTATATCTAAAACTTTACAAGTTAATTGTAAGATCATTTAATTGCATTTCTTGAGCATATGGATTTATTATATGTATTAATTAATCATTACTATAGTTAAGACTTAATATAGTTAATGATTAGCTTTTCTTCTTGAAAATGCTTCTTGCCGAAACTTCAACGTATAGTCGAAGGGGCAAGACCGACACGGAATATTGAAAACGAGATACCACGAAGACCAACATGACGAGCTGATCGCTAGGACATGGATTCTATTTCATGACAAAATGTTGGGTAAACACGATGCTAGACTTAAAACTTAGGTTATTCTATTAGTAAATTATTAAATTATTAATTGTTAATGAGAGCGGAGCAATAAAGATTAATTGAATATCTTGAAGAGTTGATGGCGACTCGATGAGGGTTGTGTGGAATCCAATACCTACACCTACGTAGAATTACTGCAGTATATCTAGTACCGGGTGGCCTCAAGATGTCCTGATCGAAACGTCATGAACTATAGCTCTTAGAGTAAACGCTCATAAATTAGTCAGGACGCATTTTGAATTAATTGTTGAGTTTGATGGTAAATTAGTCATGATGTCGTCATATGCTAATTATTTTATTATTCCATGAAGCAGGGATAAACATGGTAAGAACGCGAGCAGGTCAGGGGCGAGGTCAGGCTACGGCGTTACCTGAGCCGAATGTGCCAGCACCATCGCTAGAGACCATCCTTACACTGCGCTCGTTGGAAGAAATAAATGAAACACTCAGGGGACTAGCACAGAGAGGAAGTGCTACCTCAAAGGTAGAAGTGGATTCCCCTCCACTAAGGGAGGAAGTTCCTGTGGTAGAAGTGAATATAGTACCAAGAAATCCGCACCACGATATCAAGAGGGAACTTCAGAAGATAAGGCTTCCAGAATTTTCAGGGGGTCGATCAGGGATGCGAGCATAGTCGTGGTTGGAAGAGATAACCAGGTGCTTGACCTTGCAGGAGTACACCTCCACGTCTAAGTCCAAACTGGCCATATTTCAACTAAAGGGGGCCGCTTTGAACTGGTGGGGAAACCAAGAAAGTAAGCTACACCTTACACCAGACACGGTTCCATGGGAACTGTTTGTGGAAAAATTCAAAGGGAAGTACCTACCTGCATCCTACCAGGAAGAAGAAGTAGGGGCTCTTCATGCCTTGGTACAAAGGAATCTATCGGTGGAGGAGCATGAAGAGAGGTTCATGGAATTAGTGAAGTATGTCCCTTACTTGGACAATGACAAACGCCAGGTTGAGCACTTCGTATATGGGATCAATGCCAAGATCAGGGCTCAGGTACAGATGTGGAAATTGACTTCGGTCGTCGAAGCAGTAGATTGTGCTCGTTACACTGAGGAGATGTTGGGTGCAAATCCCATCGGGTCATTCAACTCTCAGCAGTCAGGGTTTGCGGGGAAGGCCCCTCGAAGCTACCCTCGGGGAGGATATGCGAGGCCACCTCCCTACGGGAACAGGAGCACACCAAGAGTCGCAGCGGTAGACAGATCAGTGGCAACTAGGGTGGTGCCCCAGTCAGCCACAGGAACTCACCAGGGTGTGAGGAATTTTAGAGGATCAGCTGGTAGAGGAAGGGGTCCTAGGGGGAGGAGCCCCTCTCAAAGGTCTGAACAGGTTATTTCTCCCACTCCATTACAGGTTGCTTGTTGGGGATGTGGAGGTCCACATTACCAGCGTGATTGTCCCGAATTACGATCCGGTACAATGCAACGAGAAGGAAAATCCCCAATGGGGAGTGGGGGTAGTAGGCATCAGATCTCGGCTGCAGTAAACAACCATCAAGCGGAGCACCAATCCACTGTGGTGGAATCATCAGGTACGGTCAATAATGTCAAGCTTAGAATATTGTTTGATCCTGGCACTACTGATAGTTTCATTTCTCCATATGCATTAGACAAATGTGGGTTGGCAGCCTATGAACATGACGATTTCAGCTTAGTCGAAATGGCTTCAGGGGTAAAGCAAGTAGTAGGACCTAGTGTCGATAAGTGTGTGGTGGATCTCGGGGTGTGTGTTACACAAGTCAGAGTGTACGTCACCACTCTCGGAACTTATGATCTCATCATCGGTATGAATTGGCTTGGGGAACATCGAGCTTTCTTGGACTGTTATGGAAAGAAGGTTCTTTGCATTAATGACAACGGAGAGGCCATCAAGATCCAGGGTATCAAACGGAAGGTGTCCCTACGTTTCATATCAACGATGAACGTAAAGCGATGTATGCGACAGGGATTCCAATTGTACATTGTTGAAGCAGTAAACAGTGAGAAGGGACCCTCCTTTGATGACTATCCAGTGTTAGCCGAGTTCAGTGATGTATTTCCAAAGGAATTACCTGGGTTACCTCCTAAGAGGGAACTTGATTTTACCATTGAGGTAAAACCTAGTGCAGAGCCAACATCGAAGACACCTTACAGGATGACGGCCCCAGAACTTTGTGAGTTGGAAATGTAGTTGAAGGAATTGCTCGATCTAGGGCTCATCAGACCAAGTATTTCATCATGGGGTGCACTAGTAATCTTTGTGAAGAAGAAGGATGGCTCCTTGCATCTTTGTATAGATTACCGAGATTTGAATAGAGCCATCGTAAAGAATAGGTACCCGATACCTCGAATTGATGATCTCTTTGATCAAATGAAAGGGGCGACAGTCTTCTCAAAGATCGACTTACGATCAGGTTACCACCAGCTACGGATTAAGGAAAGTGATATACCTAAGACTGCTTTTCGAACAAGGTTTGGGAACTATGAGTTTGTGGTGGTACCCTTCGGTTTGACCAATGCCCCAGCCGTATTCATGAGTCTCATGAATAGCGTGTTCCGAAAATACTTAGATCAGTTTGTGCAAGTCTTCTTGGACGACATCCTCATCTACTCCAAGAATGAACATGAGCACGAGAAACACTTGCGAATAGTGTTGTCATGCTTAAGAGAGCATCAAATGTATGGTAAGTTGGCCAAATGTTCATTCTATCAGAAGGAGATCCATTACCTAGGGCATATAATTTCCGGTGAGGGAATTTCTGTTGACCCTGAAAAGGTGAAGGCCATAATGGATTGCCCCGTGCCAAAGAATGTGCATGAAGTAAGGAGATTCATGGGGTTAGCTGGGTATTATAGAAGGTTTGTTGAGGGTTTCTCAAAAATTGCGAAACCCATAACTACCCTACAACATAAGGGCACTAGGTACGAATGGATAGATGAATGTGATGCCGCATTCGTCGAGCTGAAAAGACTATTGACAAGTGTACCAATTCTACGAGTTCCCGATATGGAGAAGGAGTTCACAGTTTGCACCGATGCTTCTAGGCAGGGTTTGGGTGCAGTATTGATACATGAAGGTGGGGTAATAGCTTATGCGTCGAGAAAGCTAAAACCACATGAAGAGAATTACCCTACTCATGACCTAGAGTTGGCTGCAGTGATGTTAGCTTTGAAGCTTTGGAGACATTACCTTGTTGGACGAAGCTTTGAGCTCAAGTCTGATCACCAAAGCTTAAGGTATACCTTCACTCAGAGAGACCTAAATGCTAGGCAAAGGCGATGGAGTGAATTCATGAGTGAGTATGATTTTGGGATTTCCTACATCAAAGGGAAGGAGAATGTGGTAGCGGATGCCTTAAGCAGAAAACCAAGACTTTTCTCTCTTATACCCTTGAAGGTGGATTTGAGGGAAAGAATTTTAGGGCAGCTACTCGGAGATAGTTGGTACCTAAAGGTCACAGCGGCACTCCAGAATGGGAAACCGGTGGGACCAAAGTTTGAAGGCTATGAGTTGGAAGCAGATGGTTTTCTACGGTATCAAGGGAGGATGTACATTCCTGAGGAGGGAGATATTAGAGAGACTATCCTTAAGGAGGCCCATAGAGCAGTGTATTGTGCGCACCCAGGTGTAAAGAAGATGTATGCAGACATGAAGCAACTCTTCTTTTGGGCAGGGATGAAAAGCGACGTGGTCAAATTTGTCGCTAGGTGCCTTGAGTGTCAGCAGGTAAAAGCTGATCATCACCAACCGGTAGGACTGTTACAGCCGCATGACATTCCTATGTCGAAGTGGGAGGTTATCTCCATGGACTTCATGGTGGGATTGCCTCTTACCTCTCATAGGCATGATTCCATTATGGTCATCGTTGACAAACTGACCAAAACTGCTCACTTCATTCCAGTTAAGGAGACCTATGATGTCACGGATGTAACACGTGTGTTCATAAATGAAGTTGTTCGTCTCCATGGGTTTCCCAAGAATATTATATCGGATAGAGATTCCAGGTTTACATCTAGGTTTTGGACGAGTTTGCAGTCGACGTTGGGTACTCAGTTGAACCTAAGCACTGCTTACCATCCAGAGACAGATGGGCAAGCAGAAAGAGTGAATCATGTGATGGAGGACATGCTTAGAATGTATGTCATGGATAAACAAACTCATTGGGAAAAGCACTTACCTTTGGTGGAGTTTGCTTACAACAACAGTTACCATAGCTCAATTGGGATGCCTCCATATGAAGCTTTATATGGAAGGCCATGCAGGACACCATTGAGTTGGGAAAGGTTAGAGGATCGAATAATTATAGGACCTGAGTTGATTCAGGAGATGGAAGAACATGTTGTTCAGATTAGACAGCGGTTAAAGGAAGCACAGGATAGGCAGAAGAGTTATGCCGATGCGCATAGGGTTGACCGAAGCTATAAGGTTGGTGATGCGGTGTTCGTCCGCATCAGGCCTAGCAAAAGTACCATCAGGTTTGGGAAGGGGACAAAGTTGTCACCACGATTTATAGGACCCTTTGAAATTTTAGAAAAGGTTGGACCTGTCGCGTATCATCTTGCGCTGCCACCCCATTTGCACAAAACTCATAATGTTTTTCATGTATCTGTTTTATGACATTATGTAGCTGATGAGTCACATAAAATAAATTGGAAGGAACTGCAAGTTTCGGACGAGGGAACCATCAGGGTCGAACCATTACTTATATTGGACCGCAGGGTTAAACAGTTGAGGCACCGTTTGGTGGACCAAGTTAAGGTCCAGTGGGACCGATATAGCCTGGGGTCTGCTACCTGGGAGGATGCAGAGACTATCCGACGTGATTATCCCACATTATTTTGATCATAACTTCAGGACGAAGTTTCCTGAAGGGTGGGTGTATGTAACACCCCGTTTTGACATTTCTACCTGAACTACTATTATATGTTGTATTTGTTTGATTGTGAGACCTCGTCGGTTTGACGACACTGTGGACATATGGTTCTATTATTTTGCCGATATATATATGTGTGTGTGTGATGATAGTATTATGGTCGGTAGTCATGTTTAGATATGTATCATGTGTTAATTATGTCAAATATATGGAAAATTACTGAATGATGGGTACGTGGATACCGTTACAGATATTTGTTGAAATAATGAATGTTATGTCAGGTGCATGGCGAATGAATGAGTTTATTGTTGTCATTTTATGATGAGATATATGTGTACATATCAAGGATTATGCATGATATCCTATATTGTATGTCGAGGGCTGAATTACAGGTTGAAACGGCTAAGTGATAGTTGGATCCTACAAGGTGGGAGGGCCTCGGGGACATGGACTTCGAAAGATAAAATGGTATGCGAGTGATGCATTATTTACTTTCATATGGTTATTATGTTGTTTATTATGATGTATGTTATGACATGGGTGGGGTTGAGTTCCAGGAAACTCAACCGCCCATATCGGTTATACGATGACAGACCGAGTACAAGTGCAATGCTGTTGTTATGTTGAGTAGACATAGTCCCTTGTTCCATTAGGGGGGTGGAGGCTTTACCCACCGTTTATCCCCAAAACCCAGAGTCATGGGAGGGCTGTGCTACGGCGCGCTCCCCAAGGTGTGTGATGATGACTGGTGGTTTCCTACTGGGGAAGCTTGGTCGATGTGGTTGACACTTCCGCTTACGGGTTCTAGCTGGAACCGGTCATGACTTGACATTCCAGGGTAGTCCAGCAGAGGACAGGATAGGATGTGGAAGTTAGTAATGATGTAGGTAGATAGATGTAGCGTGAAGTAGGGGTGAAAACAAGATCTAACTGTAGGTGTGTAAAACCCTTGGTTAGTATGTGTCGTAAATCAGTGATGTATGAATTGTCGTAACATGGATTTCAGTAAGCTAATGGATCATACCTTGTAAACTATGCTAAAACATGTGTCGGTAAATAATAAGTTCCTTGATTATGATTGATGTATGTGAATTATTACTTTTAGTGTACTTACGTGAGGAATGTAAGCAGTAGCTACGCTTACATAACTCGCCTACATATTATGAATTACATGAAATATTGTTGAGTAATAATGTCAATTAGTGTCGCTTAATATTAATTACTGTCGTTTAGTAATTAACTATTGTTGATCAATGTTAATAATGTCGATTAAAGTTAATAATGATGATTAGGGTTAATAATGTTGATTAACGGTTAATTATTGTCCATTAATAATTAATTATAGTTGAATAATAAACAAAGCAATGGTTAACCTAGGTAGTGACTAATGCAATTGATTAGAATGCTTGATTGATTGTTAATGAGTTTAATTAGCCAGGACTAAGGGTTGAAATGTAACTACAAGGTTAAAAAAGTTGATAGTAACTTGATCCCTTAAATTAATTATGTGTTAATGATGTTAATTAATTTTAACAAGACTATGCTTATCTTTAGTAATGATTGTTAATTAGCTAATTACAAACTAAGGTGTAATTAAAATGGAAATAGGTATATGAGTCGATTAAATCATAGTGAATTTTATTTAATTAATATGATTACACATTGATAATGTTATGATTTACATTGATAGGATTATTGTTCATAATTGATAAATCGAATTAGTGAATTTATAATTAAAGGGAATTTACATATTATAAATATTAGAAACCATTATTTAAATGATTAGGTAAGTGTAATTAATCAATTGACAATTACTGTTAATTAAATTAAATTGGTGAAGCATGCAAGTTTAAACAATATAATATATATAACATTTATTATTTATTAATTAAATGGTCAAATATTGAAATATGAGTAAGGATATGTTTAAAATTATTATATTAAATAAAAGGATTAAATTTAATTGAATTAGAAGTTACGGTTGAGAAGTGACCCCAACCAACACCTTTTAATATTAATTTGAATATTTAAATGAGTCCAAGTCCAAGTTGAGGGCTCGAGGACTTACATGGTAGATGGAAGGGGGTGGATAAATTTATGATGAAGATAGGGGTAGTAATGGGGGGGAAAGGTTGGCAAACATGGGGATAAGAGGGAGAAAGGAGGGAGGAGAAAGGGATCTTTACCTTAGGATTTTGGAGAAGTTTTGGGAGAACAGAGCTGCAAAGAAGGGGTTTGTTGGAGATTGTTCTTTTGAGGGGATACAACAGCTTAGGGCTTGTACTCGGTTTGGGCTTGGGGGTCCAAAGGGGTACCTTTGGAGCTGGGTGGTCGGTGAGACCTCGCCATTTGGCAGGGTGGAAAGACTGGTTTGGACTGGTTGAGTTTCAGAGCTTTGGGAAGGACTTTTGGCTGCAGTGAAAAGCAAGGAAAAATGGCAAACAAGGTCAGCAACAAAGGTGGACCTACTAGCTACCTACAGGTATTTTCCAGTAGGTATGTTATCGTTTCTACCTTGGGAAATTCTGTTTATTTAAATTTCAAAAGTTTATATGCTGTGATTATCTTTGCTACCTGCACAGTCAACAATAAATTGTCAGAAGTAGATAAAACAGATTTACCAATTTTCAAATCTGAAAAAAATGAAAATGCAGATTTTATATCGTTTTCAGGCATGTAAATGAGCAAAAGTTAGAAATGAAAACATGAAATTAAAACAGAATTTTAATTGTTCAATTTTGTAAATGTAAACACTTTATTTTCTTTACAGCCAAAACTAGTAAAGGAGAATAGAAACACAATAAAAGCAGGAACAAAACACAAACAGAACAGAACAGAAATTTTGACAAGTGAATTTTCTGACTATATATAAAAGTTAAAGGAAACCCAGTTGGGGGCTTTACATATGGTATCAGAGCCATGGTTCCAAATCTGGAACCAGAGGGCTCGTCACAGAAGCTTTAGAAACTTGTTGAAGAAGTTTAAGACCTACATGAAACATCAAGGGAGGAGAGTTAGATCCCTATACTCTAAATAAAGCAACTAATATAAATAGGATTTAAATCCCCATTGAGAGAAATCCATGGGGGTAAATTATACTTTGGTACTGCAAGTGAACCAAAGGAGGAAACTATAAATTTTCTGTTATAAAGAAAGAAAAAAAGGAGAGACAGATATAAATTTCTTATATATACATATAGATATATATATAAATTTATTTATAATCTTTTGTATTAATATGGGGCATTACATTCCTTTGAAAACAATCTTATTACAAACATTTTAGAATATAGTTAAAAATTAAATATATTGTAAAGTACAAAGATCAAAACTGTAACGCTTCATCTCAGAAATCCTAGAAATACTTTATTGTAGTCTATATTAAATCTCACAATATTGAAAGAACAAATAAATTGAAGTTTCTTTTTCCAATTTCTTCTGGGCCGGATTGACAAACCCTCTTATTATAGTAGCAGACTTTTCTGTCAGTACCGAAAAATAAATTAAATCTCTGATTCTAAGAGTAAAATTTAACATGAAATCACAGAGAGTCTGAACTTGGCCCAATAAACAGGTAAATTCACTAGCTATAGCCTAGCCGACCACACCACGCGTGTATCTATCATGGCTCTGTATGTGTCAGCAAGTGTTTAAAAGAAATAGATGGGGTTTTAGGGTTGCTGCATGCATTAGGGTATAGGGTTTTGGGTTTTAGGGTATCCAATTACTATTGCATCGTCAATAGTCTTTCCTCTTGGCCACATGAGGACTTGGCCATCTACAAATGCAACCCTCATGCCTTTTGCATATAGTGCCGATATGGAGAGAAGATTCTTCTTTAGTCTTGGTACAAACAAGACATCCTTCATTTTCATAGACTTTCCAGAGTCTAGCTTGTAGGAGGATTCACCACTACCTTTTATGGGATATTGGTGGTCATGCCCAAGTTTCACCTTATGGGGTGAATTAGGTTCGGATAGTTTCTCAAAATATTCGTTGACTCCTGTCATGTGTTTGGAAGCCCCACTTTCAATAAGCTAATCTTTGCTTCCATGAGTGAAAGTTCCCGTGAGAGTGGAGATCAGAACATATTCTTCATCACTTGAAGAGTCTTCACTTTCTTGTTTTACTTTCTTCCTGGGAGGATCATCATCCTCAGTAGTGTGAGCATGATGTCTTCTTTTGGAGTTCTTCTTCTTCTTGGATCCACTCTTATTCATGGAACAACTTCTAGAAAAGTGTCCTCTTTCATCACATGTATAACATCTAAGTTTGGATGGATCCCTTCTTACAAAATTATTTTTCTGATGAGAATGCTTACCTTGGTGATGATGATTTTCCCTTCTGCCTTTCTTGGAGTGTACTGTGAGATCTTGATCTTCACTTCCCATCTTTTCTTCTTGAGCTGCTATTCGAGCTTCTTCTTATGAACATTCTTCCCATAGTCTACTAAACTTGATTAACTTCTTCCTAGCACAGATTCCTTGGATGAAAGAATCCCATGACCTAGGGAGACCATTCAAGGTTGTCATCACAATTTCTGCATTCTCCACTTCTTCATCTACTGCTTCAAGTTTTTGTTTTATCTAGGAGACCCTTGTGAAGTATGACTGGATGGTCTCCTCATTTTGGATCTTTACATTCTTCAATGGGTTCTTTAGAGTCATCTTCCGGTTTATGTTATTCCTTTCAAGCAGTTTGATTAGGGAATCAAACATAGCTTTAAGTGTCTTGAGGGAGGACACCTGTGGTATGAGGTGATCCTTGATTGAATCAGCAATAATCCTCTTTTCCATAACCAACTTCTTCTTATGTAAGGCCTTAGCCTCACCTTCCTCTGGAACTGGAACCTCCTCATTAATGTAGGAGTCCAACTCATTTTCTTCTAGGACCAGGGAGATCCTATACTTCTAGGCTTGGAAGTTATCAGCTCCCTCAAGCTTTTCATCAAGCTTGGTATGATGAGACATCTTAACTGAGAACCTCAAATGGAAATACAAAATATTTAGATCTTACCAGGTCAAGATGTCGGATCTGGATTTGGAGCTAAATTTCTGCAGTGCTGGTTCAGGAACAGATTAGGGTTTCACTTTTCAAGAGTTTTGTCCAACCAAATGCTTTGATCTTGATCTCTAAACTTCAATTTTGAGGAGGAGATTAATCCAGGCCTAGGCTCACTTAAAAATTCCACTTCTATGGAAAGCCCTAATTTCCGGCAGCAGTGTTGGGTCCAAAATTGAAAAAGCTCAGAATCAGATTCTGCTTCGACAGAAAGATGCGCCCCTAGGGAGGAGAGTCAGCCCAACCTTATTTTGCTGAAAATATATGGAGAGAGATCCAAAAAGTAGGAAGCCCTAGTTTCCACAGCTGCACAGTGTCTTCTTCTCAGGTTAGCTCTGATACCATGTTAGATTTTTAACATTAAGCTAGCATTATATTAGGATCTTTAACTGAGAGAATAACAAGCACAGCAATCAAACACAAGAGACAATGAACATAGTGTTTTTCCTTGGGGAAACCATAAATGGAGAAAACCCTGCAACTTCCTCAGAGATAGAATCAGCACCAAAAGTAAAACCCAAAACAGTAAGATGATCTCCCGACAGCAGTAGCCTCTTTCTTTCTAGCCCCAAAAACTTCTTCTCCCTCAGCTATGCACTACAACTGAGTGTGAGTGAGTGTGTGATAAATAGAGAGGCTCACTCTCTATTTATACTAATTCCCGACTTGACAATGACTCACTAGGGCCGACTTCACTAGGTGAGTCTAACAATCCTAGGGCTCCGGAACTGCGGGGACTTTAACCCTTGAACAATAGGAGGGTTACCCACCTTGAATTGACATGACTTGTTTACATTATGGAAACTCCTGATCGGAACATCGAGGCAGGACATGACTCAATTACATAACAAACATTTCCTAGAATAAACATCTGGGTATAATACAGAAGATATAAAAGTGAATACATTCCAAAGTTACAATTACATCAACACTCACAACACCCCATTGGTGTTGTAATTAAATAGGGATGACATCTAGTGGCTTATCCTTAGGATTGTTTGTCATCTATCAAATTAAACTACAATACATATGATAAGGAATTTCATGCTTTGGTGCATTTATTGGAACATTGGAGGCAATATGTCCTAGGCAAGGAAATTCTTCTTCATATGGATCGTCATCGTCTAATCTTCCTCAATTCACAATCCAAATTCAAGATCAATGACACCAAAAGTGGTCTTCCTACATCCAACAATTCCATAGTCATTATATACAATATGTGTTGTGTGAATAAAGTGATATATCTCCTCGGCCACCCTCTCGCACTCACCTTCCCTATTATTGACATTCACATAACAATTTATGGTGAGTGGAAGCAATAGTATGCTACATATCCATATCTAGGGCCTATCACCAACACCTTTCAACACACAATAGTGGTCAATCAAATCCCCATTTCAAACTACACACTCTAGGATTGATGGTTCTATAAACTCTCTTAGATTTGTGTTCCCACTTTGAATGCTCATGCTATTTTTATTCATGAAGAACATTCCTCGATTTACGGAGGGATTTTTTTCACCAATAACACATTGCAACACTTGCAAAAGTATTTATTTATTTTTATTAACCATCTCATAATAGGTCAATGATTTTAATTAGTCATCATGTCATATGCGACTAGATGAATCCTACAAACTACAAAATTAAGTTATATCAAACCTTTCCAATTCCTTCCATGCTTTGGGAAGCCATTTCATTAGACTTCATTAGCACTTTCCTAGTGTCATCTCAAACACAACAATATATATGTGGTTGTTTGTTGATTATGCAAAATATCACGTTTTCTATGGTGTTGAATAATTTCAACACATAAGATAGTAGACATGTTGTTTTAGCACAAATTGTCACACCTTGGACTTGATTTTACAATCACCTTAGATAGTGATGTTTGCTTTCTAAGTCATTTTTGTTAAGTTGTTGTGGTGTCTTATGGAATACAAACAACAATATCTCACTATCTTTCACCCACGAACAAATGAACAAGCATAAGTAGTTAATCATACATTGATCGATGTGATATTATTGTTGCATGATTGAGGACGTGAGCAAGATTCTGATCGACGATCCTGCTACACTGACGAGACGATCAGATCGATCTGGTTTTGATCGCTGCATTCAAGGCATAGGGTATTGGAGGAGCTCTGCCCTATGCTCACGTCGGTTGGCTATGAGGCCTTCGCAGCCTGTGGTTCCCATAGGTCTACATGTAGCTGATGTGCTGATAGTGGTTCCCCAGACCAGTTGAGAATTTACTGGTAGGGCATAGAGATGGTGGCTGAGGTGGGCAAAGATCCGTCGCCTGATCTGCGCTTGGATTCCTTCAACAAGTTAATATCCTCTCATAACAAGAGATCTGGTAAAGGAGCCCCACCAAAATTTGTCAAAAGAATTGAAGAGGTGCCAAAAGTTTCCCTACCTCCGGAAGAAACTATTTAGGTTGCTCTTTCCCTGGCAGATCGAGCTCTGATAGGGAAATTCACTGGGCTCTAGCCCTCACCGAAAACTAGTGATAGCTGGGTTCAAAGGAACTGGAGACCCCTAATCTCAAAAAATGCATCCTCATACTTAGTCGAAAGGGGTTACTTTCTGTTCGAATTCAAATCTAAGGAAGACAAAGATCTAATTTTCAGGAATGGGCCCTACTTCATGGGGCCGCAAGGTCTCTACCTAAACTGGTGAACTTCGGACTTCGACCCCGATGCTGACACCCCCAAAGCAGTGCCAGTTTGGGTCAGGCTCCCTAATCTTCCTATGCACTGCTAGAACCCTAAATCTCTCCATGCTATAGGGAATGTCCTGGGAAAATACATTGACATGGAAAGCCTAAAGGACCAATATTCTTGTGCTCGCATCTGCGTGGAGGTTGATCTCGAAGCTGGATTACCAGAAGCCATAAAATTAACAGTGGGGAATTGGTTCCATTTCCAAAAACTTGACTACGAATAGCTGCCTTTCAAATGCAGAGGATGCCATGAATACGGGCACTTCATCCGTAACTGCCCTAGAAATCCCGAGATCCAGCAAGACAAGGAGGAAGGATGGCATATGGTGAAAATAAATAAAGCTAAAAACCAAGCCAGAGAGGTATAAAAGAAGGGTGAGGGGAATAAAGAATCAAGATTAATCTCCTTGGAAGGAACTCAAGAAGCGATAAAGCCTAATGAGACTAATGAGATAAGGGATGATTCCAATGACGCGGAAGAGAAATCCAGCAATCGAGAGAGCAAGGATTCAGAAGCAATCCTTTCAGATCAACCCGAGAAATACCAAGATGCAGGAGCAGCAGTGATAAAAGAAGGAGAAAGCATGGGAAAATTAGAGGAGGATACCGATTCGAAAGAAGAAGAAGAGGAATAAGGGGAAACAGAACTGACTACCCCAAGAAAGAAAGAAAAACCAAAGGAAGTAAATCAAAAAAAGAAGTAAGGGAGCAAGCCACCTATAACGATAAGTTGCAAGGCTCCCAGTTAACCCTGGAAAAGTTGCTGAAAAACACAAAAAACACCCGCCAACATGGGCATGCCCAAAAAGGGATGCCTTTGGCCTCCAAAAGTAAGTAATGAAGGTCCTCTCCTGGAACTACAGAGGTCTTGGTAGCAAAATCAAGGAAGAAGCTATGAAAGATTTAACTTCTTTATATCCGTCAGACATCTTTCTGATCCAGGAGACCAAGATGGAGGAAGACGCTTTCCTCCAAGTAAGTGTAAAATTTTGGGGGAAAAGTGGAACGGCTGCAATCAGATCAAGGGGCACCTCTAGAAGCATTGGAACACTTTGGGACAATAAGAAATTTGAGGCTGTTGACATCAAGTACAGCTCAAGTTGGATCCTCACCCTGCTGAGGCAAAAAGAAACTAATATCCTGGTAAGAATTTTCAATATTTACGCTCCTAACTCTTATGTTGAAAAAAAAAATCTGTTGGAATCTCCTTCGTGATGAAAGGAGTAATCTACAGGGTAATGTCATCCTTGCGGGGGATCTAAATATCACCCTAAGCCAAGATGAAAAAAGAGGGGGGTCTCTGGTTAGAGATCCCATAAGAAAAATTGTTGATGAGATCATATTGGCCTGGGATCTCTTGGATGTTAAACCTTCCGTTTATGTGTGTTTATATTAAAACTGGTAAATTCAATCTCTTACTACTATTTTATTGTTTTAACTAGTCTTAGTGTATATTTCCTTTTAATCTACGTTTATTTAAAAAATAAACAAATTTGATGTCTTATAAGTGTCATGGTATATTTGTTGTAGATATGATAAAGTTAAACTAGTTTAATGCTAAGCAATTTATTAATATGGTATATTAAGATATTAGTTTATTTATAGATATTATATAAAATAAAACTATTTATTTGGTTTTGAAGTATGATTTGTAATTATTTTCGATTGATTAAATGCTTACTTTTCTTATATATAAAAAGTTTCTTATATATAAGAAGTTGATTTTGATTAATTAATCAAGATCTTAATGTGGTCATCAAAATCTTTTAGACAACATATAATTTAATTAACTTAATTTATTTTAATTAAAATATTTAAAAAATATATTTTAAATATAGTTAAAAATTTATATAACATAAATTTATTATAAATTTTTTAGTACTCAAAAATTTCAATGATATATTAAAAAAGAAAAAAAATGTAAACGTCTACTCAAAAGTTTGCAGGATCACTTTTATGTTTGCAAGTTAGAGTTTAACTTCATTTATAAAATAATATTTGAAAAGTAAATTATGATTAGAAAAATATTTTAAAAAATAAATTATGATTATATATCTATGGGTAGAAATATTAAAAAAATAAGTGAAATTAGTAGTAAAGTTGCTTATATCTACTTTAAGAAATGGTTTAATTTAATAATTAAAAAATGTTTTAATTTCATAGTTTTACATACGTAAGTTTAATTTAATAATTTAAAAATGTTTTAATTTAATAATTATTTATAACCAAAATTTAATCTCATAATTTAGAAATGTTGATTAAATAGTTATATATAGGTGTAACACCTCGGTTTTGACCCTGTGGTATTGAATTGCACATGATGTAAATATTTTATTTCATCATGGTGTGGATCTCGAGGCAAAGGCCGCACCATCGATTTAGTATTTTTTGTATCGACGATTAAAATTGATATCGATAGTTTATGTGCTAGCTAGGCACAATATCTTTGAGACATTATGTACAATGCAAATTAATAAAAATACCACAACTAGCTATGCGCTGCAACGTTAAAGAGACGAGGGCATGGTTTCACAAGGAATAGAGAGGGGGAAATAATCAAACCCTTGAGCCAATGGGGAAAAGCCAATGTCTAAAGGGAAAACCCATAAAGTGGTCAACTACTCATTTTGTCATTTTGTGCCCAGTCATCTAGAAGTTGGTTGAGGAAGTTATTGCATGGGGATGGGCAAGGCATGGGGGTCAATTTTGAATTGGGTAGAGCACCCATTTTAGAAAAACGTGTTTTGGCTTAATGGAAAAGTAAGAACCAAAAAACTACTTACTCACCCATTATGCATTCACATCCCCCATTCTTCACGCAGTGGGAAGCTGGCAGAGCTCTCTCCTTTACGTTTTTGGTCTGTTGTGTGTTTCCTTCACGTTTGCGGGGGAGTTTTCTTCATTTTCCCCATGGTTGGGAAGTTGTTTTGGTAATGCTCAGGGGGTGAGCTCTCTCCTGGACGTTTTTGTTGTGTATTCCTCATTACTCGGCCGAGAAAACCCATTGTTTTGGTTGCACAGTGAACGGAAGAAGAGACCCACGATTTTTGGGTGTTTGTTGAGGTCGGTTTGGCCACGTGAAGCCCATAAACATTTCCGAATTCGAAACCATGAGATGGGGGTTGTAAGGGTCGTTTTTGCCTATGTGAATCCAGTGAATTGTTGTTGAATTTGGGTTGCTCACCCAGGGGTTGATTTCCCTATTCACCAGATCGTTTTTGGTTGAAAAATGTTTTTTTAGTCCAGATGTACGATTTGGGGATTTATGCTGGACAAGTTGCTCCCATTATTCCCAAGACTGATTCCTAGGATTGTATTTTGCTCACCCATGGTTTTTTTCCCCATCTTCCATTCATGTGGTTGCTAAATGTTTCTCTACAACCCAACAATTGTATTTTTGATGTCAAGTGCATGCCGGTGTTGCCCTGGCTGAGTAAGTCCAAGGAACCCATTTGTTAGATGGTTGAATGTGTTTGGATGTGATTGTTGGCTTGGATGATAGGTCCAAGGCCCCCATGTTATTGGATTATTTCCCTAATAGTCTGTGAAATCCAACTGTGTGTGGGCTTGACTATGGGTGAATGGTCTTGTTGTGTGTAAGCCTTTTGTTCCCTAGCTTCTTGTGGAAATCATGCCCAGCTCGGGGGTGGCAGTGACGCTGAGAGATTGATGAGCACACTGGCCTATGGCTAGGTGGAATGTTGCAACAACATAGCTAGTTGTGGGCCAACTTCTTCTCAAGATAAGTATTCTTTGTGTATTTAATTTCCACAACTGTATTTGTTTTATGAATTACTATGAACATGTTGAATGCTTGAATGATTGTGATTTTCTTCTGCTGTTTATTTCATGTATAATGCATCTATGTATGTTTTTAATTCAATGCATTTTATCATGTTCATGGGGCTAGATCGTCCATTTCACAGAAGCAGCATCCTAGTCGCGTCCTCTCCATCGTCAATACGAGGGATAAAGTTAAAGTTTGACACGAAAATAATTGGATAATAAATAAGAAGTCATAAGAAAATGTCATTGTCATTTAGAAAAATCAAAATTGTATTAAATACTTAATGTTGAAGATATTAATTGTGTAATAATTTATAGAGATTTTATCAAATTTGCATTTCTTTACTAACAACATTTTACCAAAATAAAATATAATTTTTCTATTAAAAATAAAAATGCTAAATAAATTATTAAACTTTGTTAAATCTTTAATATAATGTTTACTAATTAAAATATTAATCATCATATTTGTTTGAATAAACCAATTAATATTTTTTTTAAATATAAAAAAAAGTTAATCTTTAGTTTCATTAATATGTTAGTTTATGAAATGTGAAAAAAACTTAATTAAATATCAAAATAAATATTTGAAAATTTTAGTTTAAAATTTTTATTGAAGAAATTTATATAAAAGAATTATTATAATATGTTAAAGTATTTATATATATTTAAAAAAAATATTATATTTAATTAAAAGTTTTATATATTGATTGCACCCAGAGAAGCGAGTTGCTCTCCAACCCACTCTAGAGAGATCCTGTCATGTTAGTCACTTATGCTAACTGATATAAATAAAAATATATTAAAAAATAAAAAATAAAAATTATAAATTGCATATCAACTTAATAAAAGTAAAAAATAAAAAAATTAAACTATAGAGAGATAAAAATGGTAAAAAAATGTACACCTCAAGAAATTGGATCTCTCTCGGTATTTAATAGATATGGCTTTAAAATGGATTTATGCAAGTATAGCTATAATCAATCATTGTGATGTGATTGTCACATCTATCAAGATTAGTCATTATGACTATTTTAATAAACAAGACACTCGACATTATTAGACTTTATTTCTAATTTTTTATAAAAAAAATATTATAATATATATATATATATTAAAAAAAGTGTATTATATTTAAATAAAAGTGTTGTATAGTGATATAGCTATAGTCAATCATTGTCACATCTATTAAGAATAGTCATTATGACTATTTTAATAAACAAAACACTTGACACTGTTATATATTTTTATATTTTTTTTATATCTAACAATTTCATTTGCACAATAAAGAAAATTAGTCAAATCATTAAAATGAACAAATCATAAAAGGAAACAATAGATTTTAAAAAGTAAACAAAATATTATTTTATTTTTAAAATAGTAATTTAATATATGAATTTTATAAAATTTATGTAGAACTTTTGAAAAAGTATATACATTAATTAAAGTCAAAACTATTGTTAAATTAACGATGGCTATATATAGGCAAATATAATTACTAGCATTTGCACCAAGAGGTGCAAAAAAACGTCGAGAGGGTAAAAATATTCTGTCTTTTCGCAAGACAACCTTTGTGACTTACCTTGGGAGACTGCATATTAATACTGAGTTTTGAAATTTTAGGTTAAGCCATTTATAATTGTTGAGTTTTGAAATTTTAGGTTAAGACATTTATAACTTTTGTGTTTTGGGGTTTCGATTTTCGATTATAAATTTTGCAAGAAATAATAAAAATTAACTGACAGCAACTTAAAATTAACGCGTGCAATAATTATGTCGAAGATTTGCAAATAATAATAAATTTCAAGCTCTCGCAATCCGCAACCCGAAAATTGTGGGATGCCGGTTTCGGGAAAGATTAGCGGGATGACACACAATACTTACAAAAAGTATCCCGCATCCCGCAACCGCAAATTTCGGGATGCGGGTTGCGGGATGCGTGTTTCAGGAAAGATTGAATACAACTTGATTTATTTTGTCTTCTCGTATCCCGCATCGTGAATTCCGCATATCGATTTCCGCAACCCGGAATCGGTAGATTTTGGGATGCGGGTTTTAGGAAAGATTAACTAGATGACACACAATATTTACAAAATTCTCCCGAATCGCCCAAACACAAAATTTGGGATGCAGGTTACGCGATAGAAATTCCTGCAAATAATAAATTTCAAGCTCCCGCAACCCGGATTGCAGGATGCGGAATGAAATAATATTTGCAATATCTCGTTATGATCCCTCATCCCACCATGTTTAATCTCGTCCGTCCATTTGTTTTAATCCTGCTATCCTTATTTGACCCATGTAAAATATATATATAGGCTGGTCTTTTACAATTTCTTTACCAATTTTTTACTGTTGCGAATTACTGCACTGTGTGAATTTTACCAGGCAACTTCATCACGGTCTGCAAGGAAAGATTTTGCGAGCCGGAGCTGCAAGGAAATATTTAGTTTTGAAAATCTGTGGAGTCCCTTAAGTAGGTTCGAGGTTGAAAGGTCAAGATCAACGCAAGACGAGATCAACGGCTCTAAGTCATCCCGCGCAGTGAACATGTGCAGGCAGAGAAACTTTTCCAAATCGCAAAATGGATTAAAGGGAGAAAACATCTGACGACGGTGATAAGAGAAGGAGCAGATCCATAGTTGTGCATGTTTCTTCCATCCCAAATACTGCGGACGGAGTCAGAGTTTCGAATCGCGAAAAGTGGTAAGGGCCATGGCGATCAATGGTATATATGTCATTCGATCTTTGATCGACGGATCGAAAATATTCCGTAGATGAGACTTGCGCGATGGATTGAATGGGACAAACTTGGCGACATATCAAACATACCCACGATCGGGCGGTCTAGATGAAGGCAGGTTGCAGATCAAGGTTCTCTGTTGATTCCACTGAATTAAATTGTGTAGGTGTTAGCCTTGGGTCTTGATATTGAAATTGCACGCATAAAAGACTCAAATCTTGATAAGAATTTGATCCACAGTGAATATAACAGGAGAAGTTTAACGCTTAAAGTTCGTAAGGGATTATAAATGAAATCTACATGGAGCTAGAGGATTCATTGTTCTGAGTTTCAAGATCGACTGATAGCCTGACTGTGTGTAAAATGCCAGCGTGGAAAAAATCTCCTGATGAACCTGGTACAGAATGGACATTCCCACATATGATCGATTTTTTCTGACCAGTAATTGAGTCCCCAGATGCCATTCGCAACACCCTATAGGTCAAGACCATGTCCCTAGCATTGCCTATTGTCCCAACTCCGAGGATCCATCATGAAATTTAGATATTTGAAACAACAAATCTCGCCTCTACATGAAGCAAAGAAACGTGGCCAGCCGAATCCGCTCTTATCCCACCTCCAGCATAGGCGAAAGGGCAAGGAAGGACAAGTCCAAATGCCTTGACCCACCTGGGAAGCAACGCAGGAGAAAACCTAAGGTATTATCCATGGCCAATATGATAATACCATATCAGAGGAGATGACTTGATTGGATTTTCCACAAGGAATGAATATCCTTGTCCACTTGTGACTCGTACTATTGTTATGATGACCAGTTGTCAAGTGTACAACTATGCTGGTAAGTTATTTTCGGGTCTGTCTGGCTCACCCTATATAGTGCCACCCTCCGGAGCTGCTGAAAAACGGGGATGAATGAACACTGAGAGAAAGGCCAAAAGTGCTCAATTATGTGAGGTCTTGAGTTTTCTTGCAGACAGCAATAGCCGTATGGTTCGAGAACCTAATTTGTAAGGGGGTACTGATCATTGGCGAATATGAAATTATGTTCCTTTATCATCCTGGTTGTCTGCACCAGGAAATCGCCAACCATCAGGGCTTGGATGTGATGCACTTTGAATATTTTTGAATAGCCATACCTCTAGCTGCACGATACCAGGGTTTTCCTATCCCTGTAGTGTCTCCCCAAAAACCCTCGAAGAGGTCACGGATTCCAAAGTCCCACTGCATGGGGGCCATGTTCAGTGACAGCCAATCGGAGTGAATGCTCGTACTAGGGTGGTGGGCATCCAAAGTCTTCATCACCTCGATTGTAATTCCCACTTGCTAATTTTCTCTGAGGTGGTGATGAGGTTGAGGACACACCCCACTGTATTTCCTGTAGGAGATACCACGCCATGGGAGGTGAGGAGAACAAGAATCCCCGTCTCCAAGTCCCCTCATACAACAATGTTACCAGGACATAGGGGAATTGTAGACAAAGCTAAGCACAGAAAGCACATAAAGTCCTTTTCCAGTCCCGAAACCATGCAGAAAGGCACCTTTGAGCATGAAACACACAACCAGGGAAGGACACGTGGTAGATTCAATAGACAGATGAGTGATCAAGCCCAGGGTGTTTATTGCATCCAACGCTATACTTTTCTATAATTTTATGCTAACAGAGATGAAAATTCATTATAATTAATACATTTCACAAGATTTTGAGCGTTTCGGGGTTTCAAACCATAGTCATATCATAATATTAGTTGGTTAAGGTTTGTTTATTTCAAGAGTTGTGCTTAATTTATGGTTAATCTATTCCAAAACAGTGCTTGCTTATAAGAGCAATCTTTATAGTCTATGGTTAAACTTGGGGTCCTCATACATTGTTAATAATTCAATTACATTTTAGGATCATTTGGACTCTCAACAAGAGACTCAGACTAATATTGTGTAGTCAATAATGGGCAATGGTAAAGAAAATCATAATGTACATTATGTAACTGATTTAAATAACAACCCAAGCTATGAAAGCATTTTTTAAAGCAATTCTCTAAACCAAACCTTAGTGACTCTCGATTAATTCATTTAAGAAATTATTTCAAGGTCTCTTTGTTTAATTAGCGTGTTTTTTTTAGTACTTAAGAGAAGAACGATAATTATTTCAAGTTTTATTTGTTTCATTTATGGCTCTTCGACTTTCATTTTCACACAGCCAGGGAATGACACGTGGCTGATTCAATAGACATACGAGTGGGCGAGCCCAACGTGCTTACTGCATCCAACTTTATACCTTTCCGTAATTTTATGCTAACAGAGATGCGAATTCATTACAATTATTACATTTCATAAGATTTTGAGCATTACGAGGTTTCAAACCATAGTCGTATCATAATGTTAGTTGGTTAAGGTTTGTTTATTTCAAGAGTTGTGCTTAATTTATGGTTAATCTATTCCAAAACAGTGCTTGCTTATAAGAGCAATCTTAATAGTCTATGGTTAAACTTGGGGTCCTCTTACATTGTTAATAATTCAATTACATTTCAGGATCATTTGGACTCTCGACAAAAGACTCAGACTAGTATTGTGTAGTTATAATGGGAAATGGTAAAGAAAATCATAATGTACTTTATGTAACCGATTTAATTTACAACCCAAGCTATGAAAACAAATTTTAAAGCAATTCTCTGAACAAACCTTAGTAAATCTCAATTAATTCGTTTAAGAAATTATTTCAAGCTCTCTTTGTTTAATTAGTGTGGTTTTTTAGTACTTAAGAGAAGAATGGTAATTATTTCAAGTTTTGTTTGTTTCATTTATGGCTCTTCCACTTTCATTTGCTATTTTTAGCATTAGGGTATCCTTGCTTTGTGTTCAAGTATTTTTGTTTTGTTTTTTGCATAAGCCAACATTCATTTTTTTATTTTTGATGTATTTTTACGTGATAGTTGATTCACAAATTCTCACTATTCAACAACTAGTTATCCAATGTGGCAATTTCAAATCTTTTCTCCATAAAAATCATATTAAAATACAATTCATGAACTGTTAAAAAACTGCAACTTATCCAACATTTGAACAACTTAACCTGTTTAGTATAGGAGTCTCTCAGTATATGCTATGGAAAGGTAAATTGATAATCAATTTATCAATTTACCTTTCTGCTTTCTCCTTTTCGCATTCGGAAAGGTAAATTGATAAAATGATTATCAATTTACCTTTCCGCATTGTGGAAACTCTACCTTGCGGAAAGCTGATGGTAAATGGTAAATGGTAAATGTGGAACATTATTATTTATAACCTTTACAAAAATGCAATTACTGTAAAATCCCTACTATGATAAATAAATCAAATGTTTGCAGAATTGTTTTCAATCTTTCTTCTATTAGGGATTCGGGATTCGCGATGATTTTGTCCATTTAGCTTTTAATGTTGTTCTCGATGATCAACAACAACAAATCCGAAGGGTTTTCGAGAAACAAAGGATTATTCCCCTTCAACTCACTGCAACAAAGAGATGGTTGTGCTCATTGCTTGTCTTGTGATGAGGATTTCAAACGTAGAGTAGAGAATACGTCCTTCATGCAAACATAATCCTGTAAATCTTGGATACTAACATAATCTTTTAATTGTTACCATCGGTCTGTTGAAATTATGTATGAAATCATCAGCTCTTTTCTGCAGCTCATCAGGTGGATATGAATCATACTGCAAATAAAATAGCCGATGAAGCACACTGTAAGTCATCCGATTTGCTCTAACTTATCTAGATCGACACTTAGCTACTCAAATTTTGGAGGAGAAGTCTCATTGTTTGAGAAGATATCTATCAGAAATTTAGGGGTGAATCCGCCTTCTGCTAATGCAACAACATGCTCTGGCATAGAATGAGACGAAAAAATGTGATTTAGCCTTTGAATGGCATTATTGATATCAATGATCCAAACAAAAATGGAGGCTATGGCAATACCAATGTGGTATGTGAAGATATCCAAAGACGCTAGCAAAATAGAAGAAAGATTGAAAAATGTTCTGCAAACATTTGATTTATTTATCATAGTAGGGGTTTTAAAGTAATTACATTTTTGTAAAGGTTATAAATAATAATGTTCCGCATCCTGAATCCCGCATCCCGCAATGCGGGTTGCGGGATTCGGGATGCAGAACATTATTATTTATAAACAATACAAAAATGTAATTTTAGAATGTGGGATGGAAAACTTGCAAATAATAAATTTCAAGCTCCCGCAACCCGCATTGCAGGATGCGGAATTCAGGATTCAGGATGCAGAACATTATTATTTATAACCAATACAAAAATGTAATTACTTTAAAAACCCTACTATGATAAATAAATCAAATGTTTGCAGAACATTTTTCAATCTTTCTTCTATTCAGGATTCGCAATGATTTTGTCCATTCAACTTTTAATGTTGTTCTCGATGATCAGCAACAACAAATCCGAAGGGTTTTCGAGAAACAAAGGATTATTCCCCTTCAACTCACTCCAACAAAGAGACAGTTGTGCTCATTGAATTTCAGAATGCGGGATGCGAGATGCAAAACTTGCAAATAATAAATTTCAAGCTCCCGCAACCCACATTGCGGGATGCGAGATTTGGGATTCGAGATTCGGGATGCGGAACATTATTATTTATAACCAATACAAAAATGTAATTACTTTAAAAACCCTACTATGATAAATAAATCAAATGTTTGCAGAACTTTTTTCAATCTTTCTTCTATTCAGGATTCGGGATTTGCGATGATTTTGTCCATTCAGCTTTTAATGTTGTTCTCGATGATCTACAACAACAAAATCCGAAGGGTTTTAAAGAAACAAAGGATTATTCCCCTTCAACTCACTCCAACAAAGAGACAGTTGTGCTCATTGCTTGTTTTGTGATGAGGATTTCAAACGTAGAGTAGAGAATACGTCCGTCATGCAAACATAATCCTGTAAATCTTGGATACTAAGATAATGTTTTAGTTGTTACCATCGGCCTTTTGAAATTATGTATGAAATCATCAACTCTTTTTTGGAGCTCTTCAAGTGGCTATGAATCATACTACAGATAAAATAGCTGATGAAGCACACTGTAAGTCATCCAATATGCTCTAACTTATCTAGATCGACACTTAGCTATTCAAATTTTGGAGGAGAATTCTAATTGTTTGAGAAGATATCTATCAGTAGTAATTTAAATTGTTTATAATGCCTATAAAGAACTTAGGAGGTAGTCCCTCAGCACTTCTCATAAAGATATGATTCAATTTCAAAATCATTTCTTAGCTGCTACGGCAAGGGTAAGGGAAGGTCCTGGTTATGCATGAAAATGCTCATGAGAACAACCCAAGACATATACATGCTTTCTCTAAGAAGTTACTTGCCTTGGAAGAAGAGTACAAAACTCTAAAAAAAACTTACTGCTAAAATCAATGAACTTCAAGATTCAACGGTCATGTGTGCAAGAACAACTAGTAAACTATTTCGACTTGAGGAAGAAATGGAGGCCTTCCATAGAGGTCATCGCATCAATAAAACCAGTGATATAGTTGATATTCATGTGAATATGCCACATGGTAGTTATGAACTGAGAATTGTTTCAATTTATGAGGATGGAGACAACTTATATGAAGCTATCTGCGTTGAATCTATGGCCTTGACATTGATTTTTGAATTAGCACAATTTAAGAAAGATAACATAAATATAGCTAAAAATAAAGCATCTAATTCCTTAGAGTGTAATTGGATGAATGATTTTGTTGAAATGGAATGACTGACATCATTATTTACTGAAAAGGCCGATGGTTCCAGTCAACATTTTGGTGAAGTAGAAAATTTGGGTGGAAAATAGACCACAAAAGGAATGGCAGAATCATTCAGCAAATAAGAAATCCAAAATAGTCCCATTGAAAGATATAAAGCATTAAAATATCAGAAAAGTATATTTCGATGTTCTTTCACAAGCCTCTTGTGTATTACTTACTATTATATATAGAGATTTTTATTCTCCCCTAATTAGTTGTAATCGGCCTCAAACAAGTTGTTTCTGTGAAGCCTGTGTTGTGTGATCCAAGTATGTTAAGCGAAACCAGGAACAGAAGAAGCTTCTAGTCACGAAGATAAAATATTTTCCTGGCTAACTACGATGTTTTTGTTTTGGGGCTCGCTCAGATTTATATATTCTTTTAGGCTACCAATTTTCGCTACATTTCTTTGATTGCGTGATTGCATGTGAAGAATCATCCTCAACTGTATGTTCAAGCTGTAAAACCTGTCGTAAGAAGTTGTTCCGAGCAAATCATATTCATATGGACTTAGCTTGAGTGTTTTCAAAACATAGTTCAATTAGACACGCCATGGTACAGAATAAAGCCTGAGCGTTTTAACTCCATGCCGCCTTCTTGTGTCTTTGTCAGATCACGAGATATACCAACCGAAAATTTTGACCATGGAAATTTAACTTGCCAATCACCATGTGATACGTGTCAAAATGTTAATGGGCAGGGAGACAAGGAATCTTTCGAGACTACGTCTCCATAGGGAAAACGCCTTCGACGTAAATATATAATTTTATATAATTGTTTTTTCAAAAGCTAAATAATAAACAAATTTTATAATTAACTAGATAAATTACCATATCATTCTTATATCATTTCCAATTATAATTTGTTATCATTTCTAACTTAAAAACACATAAACATGTTACTAAATGACTCTTGAATCTTGTTATTATAGCAATAATTCCTCAACTATACCTATTAGGCTATTAAGCTATTAGGCCATATGCAAGATCTTTATGCATTAATTTTTTTAAATATAAATAAAAATTAAGTTATCTTAAAAACACATAAACATGCTACTAAATGACTCTTGTTATTATAGCAGTGATGCCCAACTATGCCTATTAAGCTATTAGGCCATATGCAAGATCTTTATGCGTTAATTTTTTAAAATATAAATAAAAATTAAGTTTTTTCTTTCTTAAAAAAAACATGATACCTCAACTCCAATAATCACGTTAGGTTAGCTTAAACTTATTCAATTACAAATCCATTATTTTTAATAAATGTTGGGAACCTTGATAAGGTGAGAAGACTTCTTTAGAAATGTAGGATATCTCTCCCCCACGTTAAGCCATCACACTTTTTCAATTATGATATCAAAGAGTGGACATACTTCAAAATATAAAAAAAATAGATTCACATTATAATAGTTTAATTTTTTGTACTATTCTAAAATAATTGATTGTTGAGAGTTGGTGAGCAAAAGTAGTGCCATGTTCCTAGGCAACTAACCCATGTTTGTACCCATGGAAATGTTCATGTCATTGTCTTCACGATTTGTTTGCACGAAGAATCTACTCACAATTCATGAAAAACATGAATACGTGGAAATTTACTGTGATGCTAGTAGAGACTAGAGTTTAAAGGGGGTATGCAACAAGAAAGTTCAATGTTCATTTATTTCCATAAATAGTTTGTGATTTAACATTGAATGGAATAACAAAGTTTATACTATGTGTTTTATTTTTCGAAAAAATAAAATAAAAGGTTATGATAATTAGAGTTATTGATCTAATGGTTGGACCTAAATTTTTTGAAAAAAAATAAAATAAAAGGTTATGATAATTAGAGTTATTAGTGTGATGGTTGGTCCTAAATCATGGATTTGGTGTATTTTATTAAATGTGTCTTTTTCACCTTACATTAAGGGATAGTTGCTATACTGATTTTAATTTCGACCGTCTACTTCTTGATTGCATCATTTTATTAGCTAACTTTGTTGTACTTCTCACTAGGTCGCCTTAAAATGTTGATTCACAATTATTTCTAATATGTAAATTCATCATCTCCTTGAGTTGTAAACATGTATGCTACATGGTGTAGGAGAAATTGTTGCTTGGTGTCTACTTCGCCATTTCCACATACTTGACACAACCTTTCCTCTTGTTGCCATTTGGATGGTTTCTGTCTTCTTGTTCACATGTGTGAGCTAGTCCTTAATTGTGAGATTACTTGTTTTGTGTGCCATGACATGTTTAGCTTCAAGTAATTTTTCACTTTGATTTCCTCCTATATATTAAAGTTTTTGTAGTATTCCTTTTGTTTTAATGTGGTATCTCTATTTTTCTTTCATGTCGCATTTCTGTACAATGTTGTTCAATGTATCGTAACCCATTAGGCGTTCTTCATCTTTTATATTCTAATTTTCAACCATTTTATGTATTGTCGATTCCATGTGTTATTCCTTCTTTTTAGCTCATCTTTGTTACTTGAATTAAAATAATGTTATTGTCAATGGCTTCCATAATTTTTTTTAGATGGAACATCGCTCGGAAAACCCTTAGGTACTTCCCCATTTATTTTAGGATGGTACCCAAGGTAAATCATATGCCCTGATTACGAGGCCTAACCCGATGGGAACATTGAGTGCGGCCCCAACATAGCCACCTGGGGATTTGACCCCGAGACCTTCTGCTAGCATAAACGGCCATCCTTAACAAACATGTACGTTTGGTCCATCCAACAGACCAATAGCAAAGTCAATGGTTGACTTCGTTGTTGGTCCGTTGGATGGACCAAACGTACATGTTTTTTAAGCAAAACAACTCTCAACCACTTGAGCTAACCCACCGAGCTTTTCCATGACTTCCATATATATATATATATATGGAACTAGTTTTCTCAATACCTTCAATTATATTACTTATAGCTCTTTTCAATTAGGAGCATCACATAAGGGTTATTTCATTTCACTCTTAGACAACTTGTTATGTGGTGTTTTTTTACTCGGTCAATCTAGATCCATTTGTTTCTAGATATACATGGTATGCATACTTCACACTCATAAATGAGTATAGGAGTTATGGTTGTATCCTCCCTAGTGATGTAATAATGGTTTAGGGGGCTTTAAAGTTGTTAATAAGACATGTGCCTTCATTTAATGCAATGCATATTAGATCCATTGTTTTAATTATTATTAAATAATATTTATTATGTAGTTATCATTAAATAAATGTAACATTTCTCAATCATTGATGTAGTGGGACGGGATAATTTGTCATTTTTTTTACACTAAGAGGGTTGAAGATGAAAATCACGTTATCCTATAATGTTATATATAAACCCACATTAAATGACAATTTCAAACAAAATATTTTTTGTAATACCGACCTTCCTATCATTTTAACTCATTACAATTGATGGCCCATGGGGGGGCAGAGCAAGCGGTAAAGTTGATATGTTGTAAATGGTTGTAAATAGAAGGTCTCATGTTCAAATCCCCCCCAAATTTACTTGTGCGCCATGGTTCGATCCCTGTGTATGCAAGGGGTATAGTGGTAGCGGAATGGATCCTTGGACCTTGTATCACGTGAGTACTACCCCATGTTCCCAATTGTTGATTCCCCTAGTAAAACAAAACTCATTACAATTGACGACTTATGAATTCTTTTCTTAAATCTTTTCAAGCACATAGATAATGAAAAAAAACAAGTCATTCCTTGCCTTTTTTAAGGTTCGATAAAATAAAGTTAGTTTCAATAGACATTAATAATAACCACCATCATTATTGACCATTAGTTATTAAGAATTGATAAACATTATTGACTATTAATTATTAAGAATTAATAAACAAAATTAATGTCATGTTATTGAGGCAACCCATGTTTGAAATAATAAAATAATGATGCCATTGTTGCCTCTATTGTTTTGTTATGAAAAAAATATCACAACTCAAAAAATTTTATTAAAAAAATTTCAACTGTTCATTTGACATTGGACGCCTTACACAGATCTTATCTATGCTTCATTCTAACATTGATATATGGTTTATGAGCATTCATAATCATCAAGTTGTGTCATCCATTAAAGGATTTTTCCTCTATAGGTATAGATACAACTATTGTATTCAAAATAGAGGATTGTGGTAGGTATAGGTTAGCAGCCACATAATCCACAGAATTTGAATACATGGATAGATTTGCAAAATATATGGACCCGGGTCTATTTCCTTGACAATAACATTAATGACCTCCCACAATTTCCATGTTCGTGTAAACAGTTGAAGGTCAAACTTTTATAAGGAATATGCATGTTCATTCCTCTCTATGTAGATATAGTTGAAAGAGTATTCTTCTAAGTTGTCTAACATATTGAGAATGTCATCAAAGAGAGGCCTCATGTAGATATTATTGGGGTATCCCTTATGGTTGAACCAGTCAATAATGAGGAGAGAGTCTCCAAAAAAATTCAAGTTTTTTATATCCTTTGAAATGACAATTCTCAGAACCATCATGATTGTTGATAGTTCGTCCTGATTATTTGAGTCCGGTCCCAGTCTAGCTAATATTGTATTCCAGTGGTTGTCATTGATCTAAAGCACACCCCCAATGCCTCCCATGCTAGGATTTCCCTTTGTCGTGCCATCGAAGTAGCACCATGGATTGATGTGATATATGATCTCCTTATATATATTTCTTATAGTTTTGGGTTTTGACTTCTCAGGGAAATGTTCCAGGATGGCCAAGCACTTGGATACATATGCCTGTGGGGGGGTAAAAGTGTCTTGGAAGATCTTCAAATTACTTGCAATCCAAGCACCCCAGATCATAATGATATGGAGGGATCTAAAGGCATCGAATGTTGAGTTGTTAATCCAATTATGAATGCTTCACCAATATCTACACCATCCCATATAAAATTCATACCTATAACTTGATAGACAAAACTCCATATTTCTAAAATAGAGGTACATCAGATGAACAAGTGATGGATGTATTCATCGTAAGAGAAACATAATGTGCACCTACTAGGACCTGCTCCAAGTCTCCTGATGAGATTATCATAAGTTGGGACATTGTCAACTAAAATGAGCAACATGAATAGTTTTCTCTTCATGGGGCAGTTGATGTTCCAAATGTCATGGTTCCACCACTCAACTCGAGTGATTTCATCTACAAAACGAATAACATGATAACTTATCTTGGGCAAATGTGTACCACCTGAGGTGTTTTTGGTCCAAAGGAGAGTGTCAGATTCTCCTCGATAATGACATGGTATTCCTTGAGAGATTTGATATAAATTTCTCATTTGTTCTTATATTCATTCTCAAATTCCATATGTTTTGTTGTGAGCCACTCTTATGGAAGGGGGGGACTATTGAGGCGATCCTGGATCTGGGGAAGAAAAATGTATCCTCTATGAATAAGTGATTCAACCATGTTCGTTGAAATTCTATGGAAACATTGGTTTCCAATCCATGGATCAAGTTCGATCCTTATGTGTCTCCCACCGCCAACCTCCTGGATAAACGGTCTCCTATGAGGTCAAATACGTTGAGGAGGGATTTCCACATGATGGATATGTTGCACTTTGAATTGTCTCTCATTTGGAGCCATTCCATAATGTTCAGTGGGTTCATATACTTTTGTTGGACAACCTGTGCCTACAAGCCTTTACCTAAAATCACACGCTAGACTCCTTTTGTTGTGAGGATTTAGCGAAGCTCGAGTGATGCTTTAGTCCCCATCCATTGAGTGCTTTGGGGATCCGTTTGAGAAAAGAAGGATGTCGTCTTCAAAGAGTAGATAAGTGATGTAGAAGGATGTCGTCTTCATAAGAGAATTGTTTTGTTCATCAAACACATAATCTGGACACCAAGCTATAAGTTCTAGCATGGGCCCAACAGGTGCCTCAAAATCAACAATATCTAAGTTGGAAAAGTGTTGAACCCCCCACACGCTATATTATATTATGGAATACATTAAACATATTCATTTTAGAGTCTTTAATATCCCAATTGAATAGGTGGTAATCATGTGCTTGATATAGTTTTGAACCTAGGTCGCATGACTTTTGAGCCTTAGGGAGGATTCCTTGATTTGTTTGAAGCAAGATCATTCATTGTAAATTTGTGGATAAACTTACTTAACAAACCTTTCCATTACACCTATTTTATAATGGGAAGGAGTTGTCACATTTAAAATTTATTGCACATATTTAAGAATGGAAAGGAGTTGTTAACGATCAAATTTATTGTAGTTATAGGATTTTGATGAGATAGGAAGTGGAGTTTTTAGTGACCCATATTTTTATTAAATTTGGAATGATGAAGGACACATAATTATTATTTTCAGTAGAAAAGGATAAGTGTATATATATATATATATATATATATATATGTGTGTGGGGGGGAGGGGGTAAATATTTTACGATAAATTCTAAGATTTTTTAGGGTACAAGGTTAATCAACAACAAGACTTGAAGATTTACAACAATATATTAATTATGAGCTCAATATGTTAGTTACAAGAATATAATTTGGGTGGAAAATATAACAATCCATCTCACAACAACTTGGGGTAGACCCAATTGACTGAAAAATTGAAGGACATGGAGGTGGTAAGTGATCCACTTATGTGTGTACAATTCACGAGATCATTTAATAGAATATATCTAGGTCCGACCACATGTTCAACCACTATCTCAAGGTGACCCCATAACTCCAAGAAAAGTCCTCACATGAATTAAACCTCGAATCTGTTTGGGCACGTGCGCGCACATACACACACATAACATTTTATGGCTATTTGATTTAACCACAACCATTTTATTAATATACGTTTAATTTGCTCTAATTATTAACTTTATATAGATAGATAGATATCCATAAAAAATACACAATGTCTAAAAGTCCAAATCACAATATATCAAATGAGCTAAGCTCAACTTAAAAAGAACTCTTAATGATTAACTTGGCATACTATATGTTGACTACATCCTAAAGTATTGATAATTATAAATCTTAAAATACTGGTCACTTAACAAAATAAACTGAGAATACATTAAAACCATTAGATTATCATGTTGGACGAGGTCCATTATGGACATTTTCGATGGAAAATTCTCCATAGCTCTCGAGATACTGTATCAGCTTTCAAGTTCATTGTTCCTCACAACTGTCTAGCTCTTGTTGCACAAACACATCCTCCATGCATATTTTCTTCACAGACTGAATTAAATCTAAGGGTTTCTCTACCATTGATTGATAGCTCCTAGTGAAACCAAGAATCATAATGTATTGCATGTCCACAGCTTAAAACGACTTGTCCACCCTTCAACCCATGGCTTCCTTTCTAGTTTCAAGTCAATCAAACAATCTTTTTGAGTTTCCATACAATTACTAATGCTATGATTTAAATGGAGAATTGCTTCTTAAAGGGCCTTTAACAATTTTACCAATGACCCCAAAATCTTTGTCAAATCCATCACCTTGCATATTGTACATTTACCACTATGTCTATGTTTTTACATCAATTCAACCTAGTTTATTCATTCCATTAGTTTCTAAGAAGGCATGTCTCGATCAACAATACTCAATCAAAACAAAGTTGATGGAAACATAAAAAAAACCTCAGGGAAAAGACCTGAGGAAACCACCTAGACTAAAAAACATAATAATGTCCTGGTGCTATTCTTAGCTCTAACCTTCCACCCAATTGACCTTTCACCATAAACCACCCATCCATAGGCTCCATAGAAGAAGAATAAGGCCATAATAGGATAGAGATGAACTCCCCACACATCTAGTCAATGCCAAGATTAAAGAAGGGATAAACCAAAAGCTATAAATTACCTAAATAATCTATACTTCATCGATGCCACAACATTCACATTGAGAACAAGCATGAAGATAATCAAGAGATGTAGCACCAAGATCCAAACATTCATCACAAGGTTCACTCTAAAAAACCTGACCCTTGAAGCTTTGAATTATCCCACCAAAAAGGAAGCCACCCACCACATATGCCATAAAATTTCCTTTGCCTCTAGGTGAAAGCTGTAATATCCCAAACTGGTATTTTTCTTTTTATGTGTGTACTGTAGATGGCTAATAGACTTATGCCCCAATAAAATAGGAAAGCAAACCCCGATCTTTGCATGCATGCAGATCTGTGCCTTAGAAAATACTGAGATGCTATAAAATAGGAGAAGTCAATGCATGTACATACCAACATATAGATCTGTTGATGGTGAAGAAGATGGTCCTCGCATGCAAGGATTATGGAAGAGGAATAGGGAGATAAACCAAATCATCCTCCATAGGTGAATGCGCCCTCCTCTCAAGCTGTAGATGCTCCGAAATAATAAATAATCTGTTGCTGAAGGCCCAGATGAGGTGCAATAGGGTTATAGTACCCCTTTGACGGTGATGGAAGCAACATGCAGAAGAAACGGTGGCTCAATAGCCAAAAACGTGAATTTCTTCCTCAAATCAATTCGCCCATGCAGAACAAGGTCTTCCAAAAAGGGGTACTACTGATAACTTACTTGATACTCAAGCTGAATGGCCCTTCTTCTAGGGGAAGGGCAATGAAGGTGCTCTGGGATGAATAGAAGTAGCATGCGGAAGTTCTGACCCATGTAGATAAGAAAACAAATTGCTTTGTCTCTGACCATGGTACCACAGTATGATGGTGGAACTGTACGGCTGGATGAATAATCAACCTCCCGCAATAACTGTTGAATGTAACCTGATGATGAACTGGTGTTGAACCTAGATGATCCAACCCGATGATGAACTAGGGAAGATAGATTTCGCTACAGAAATACATCAGTTAGTTGAGGATGCACTCAACCCCAACTTACCTCATAGAGCTCTCCAATTCGACTCCACAAATCAATAATCACATAAGTTCCTTCTCCATTCACTTTATCTTTCTTTTATAACTTTCAACTGCGAAAACCCTAAATTTTGACCTAATTAGGTCACTTTAACTTCTAATTTGCAGTTGACTTGCATGCATGCACATGGAGACTTAATCGGGTGCATGCATCATTAAATAATGCTTAGATGTCATGCATGCAGGTGGACTTTGGCTCTGGTGGCCCTCTTCGACCCAATGGTGATATAATATTGATTCCCTAGATCTTCTGTATATGGCATCAATCCTCGGTTGATTCCTTGACTGTCAGGACCTGCTCAAACCTATAAGAATCACATAGGTTAGCGGGTCGGTCCTCAATGCCTAAGCAGAAGAGGACATTACAGTCCTCCCTGCTCGAATTTGCTTGTCCTCAAGCAACTGTAAAGATGGGTGTTGTAATACCTGTTCTGCCTCCCAAGTGGCCTCCTCTATAGGTAGATCTTTCCACTGAACCAAGTAGTATTTGATGATTTTGTTCCTTAGTTTCCACTCTCGCACCTCTAGGATGCGCTCCGGAATCAGAATCAATTGCCCCTCATCATCAAGGGGAGACAGCTCAGAAGACATAACAATCTATTGATCAAATGCCTTCTTGAGGTTGGAGACATGAAATACATTGTGAATCTTGCTCTTTGGGGGTAGTTCTTGCTCATATTCTACCTCTCCAACCTTCCAAATTATCTTGTATGGACCATAGAAGCGAGGTTGGAGTTTTTTTGTTCCTTCCTTTTTAAGAGATGACTGTCGGTAAGGTTGGAGGCATAAATAAACAAACTCTCCCACTTGGAAACCACACTCAACCCTGTGCCTGTCCGTATATATCTTCTACTGATTCTAAGCAGCATGTATGTTCTCCTTGAGTATCTTGAGGATATATTGACCCTCCTGAATCCACTCTTTGGCCTTGGGGGCCCTGCTATTGTCAAATATACGATCTGCGAAAGTGGAAGCATCATACCCATACAGGGCTCGGAAAGGGGTCATCCCAATGGTTATATGGTAGCTGGTGTTGTAACAATGTTCACCCAAGTGTAACCATTTGATCCATGTCCTCTGCTGACCTAATACGTAATTTCTCAAGTATCCCTCAATCCACTTGTTGAAAATATATGTCTTCCCATCACTCTGCGGATGATAACTTGTGCTCATGGCTAACTTGGTCCCACTAATCAGAAAAGCTCTTGCCAAAAGGCTCCTGTGAATTTTCTGTCCCTGTCACTAACAATGGTCTTGGGTAACCTGTGGAGTCTAATTACCTCTTTGAAAAATAGTTCTGCTACCTGTGCTACTGAATAATCTGATGATATGGCAAAGAAGTGAGAAAACTTGGTCAATTTGTCCACTACTACGTACAAGCAGTCTCGGCCTTGAACCTTGGGCAGCCCAGTAATGAAGTCCATAGAGATACTCTCCCATTTCTACTCGAGAATAGGTAAGGGATGTAGTAAACTAGTCGGGTGGACGTGCTCTATTTTGTTTTGTTGGCACAAGCTGCACTCCCTCACATGTTGTATCACATCTTTCTTGAGGCCCATCCATGAGAACCTTTCTCTAATCTGTTTGTAGGTCTTGAGAAACCCCTGATGCCCTACTAATGGTGAATCATGCGATGCCTATAAAATTTTCTTCTTGAGGGGAGACTCTAGAACCAAGAATATTATGTTTTTGTAGTATATGATGTCATCAATGACCCTATACCTATCATCCTAAATCTGTCCATCCAATAGCTCGCAAGAAAACTTATCTTTAACGTACTCAACCAAAAGATGAGACCTCCAATCTGATGAGATGCTCATAAGGGATAAAGTAGCTGGTCATCTAGAAAGTGCATCGGCCACTACATTGCTCTTCCCCTTTACGTACTCAATCCTGAAGTCATAGGCCTAAATTTTTCTTACCCATTTTTGATGTCTCTCGTTCAGCTCTTTCTGCTCTAGGAAGTATTTCAAGCTATTGTGATATATCTTAACCTTGAACTTGGCACCCACTAAGTACTGCCTGAAATTGGTTATTGCATGGAGGATGGCTAACATCTCTTTTTCATAAAACGAATAGTGGTGCTCATAGTCTTTGAGCTTCCTGCTCTCAAATGCAATGGGGTGGTTGTTATGCATCAAAACTACCCCAATTCCCTCTCCTGAAGCATCACATTCTAACACAAAGGATTGAGAAAAGTATAGTAAAACTAGTACCGGGCATGAACTCATTACCTTCTTCATTTTCTTGAATGTTTGTTGTGCTGCCTTTGACCAACTGAATTCCCCCTTCTTGGTAAGATCGGTGAGGGGTGCGACCATCCGTGAGAATCCACTGACATACCTCCTATAGTAGGTGCAAAGGCCCAAAGATCCCCTCAGTTCTGTCACATTTTTAGGTGTAGGCCAATCCAAAATTGCTCGAATCTTCTCTAAGTGAACTTAGACCCCATTGGCCCCTATCACATGTCCTAAGTACAACATCTCTTGCATGCCAAACTCACACTTGGACATTTTGGCATATAGTGACTGCTCCTGTAGAATACTAAGTACTTCATCAAGATGTCTCAAATGTTCTTCCCAAGTTCGACTATATATCAATATGTCGTCGAAGAATACTTGAATATATTTACATAACTACGTCCTAAAGATATGGTTCATGCATGAATGGAAAGTAGCTAGTGCATTAGCGAGCCCAAATGGCATCACTAGAAACTCATAATGTTCGTAGTGGAAATGGAAAGCGGTCTTTGGAACATCTTGTTCCCTGACCTAAATCTGATGGTACCCTGAGCGGAGATCAATTTTGGAAAAGTACTTTGTCCCCTGTAGTTCATCCATCAACACATCAATCCTAGAGATGGGATACTCGTTCTTTATGGTCTTCTTATTGAGTGCCCTGTAATCAATGCACATGCGCAAGGTTCCATCTTTTTTCTTCACTAGCACTACTGAAGATTCAAAGGGACTGGAGCTAGGTTTGATGTACCCCAACTTGATTAGTTCCTTGATTGTACTCTCTATCTCATCTTTACACGTCTTGGGATGTCTGTAAGGAGTGGTGATAAATGTTTGGGTCCCCTCCTCTAACTCAGTAATGTGCTCAAATCCCCTATCTGTAGGTCAACCTGCTAGAAGGTCTCCAAATCCTTCCTTGTGCTTCTTCAGTAAGGCCTCTATATTTGCTGGATGTTCTGTGGCCTCATCTGGGGATTTCCTGAAGGTAACCATACACTTTGAAACCCACTCAATATCTCCCTACCAGAGTACTGCCTCCATCCTGTGTGATTTCACTGCTGTGGGAGGATAGGTATTCATCCCTCTCAATACTACATTCTGTCCTTCTGCTCCTGTAAACTCCATCTCCATGGTCTAGTAATTTGTGGAATACTTCCCTATGGAATACAACCAATGAACTCCTAGTACCACATTCATGTCAGGTACATATACCACATAGAATGTATCTATCACTGTATAATTCCCAAGCGTTAATTTTAATTTAGGAATCATCTAACTACACTCCATGGTGTGACTTGCTACTGCTACCGAAAACCCATCAAAGCTCTCAGTCTGAATGTCTCTCTTTTTAACCCATGCAGCATCAATAAAGTTGTGGGATTCCCCACCATCTATCAGTACTCCCATTCTGTGGCCCTGTACGGTACTGATCCGAAGAGTGTGGAATCTAGGAACCCTTGTCATGGTAGCAATGGTACCTCCTAAGGCCTATCCCTCATCAACTGTCTCTGTTGTCTCTCTTGCTCCTGATCCTAGTAATCCTCATCCTCCTCACTGTCGGAATAAGCCTCTATGTAGTAGGCCTTTCCTTTTCCTGAACATCTATGGCTTGGTATCCATGGTTCCTGGCAAGTGAAACATAACTTTTTTCTTCTAAGGTCTTGTCAGGTATCATTGTCCATCCATTCTTTCTTGGGCCATTCTTTCTGGAAGGGTTTCCTTTCTTTATCTTTAATAGGAAAATTGGTCCTGGGAGGAAACCTATTTTTGGGCACTACATCATGCAAGTCTCTAGTCTGTCTAATGGCATCTACTAGGGTGGTGGGCCTATAAGACTTGACCCATCCCAGTAAGGGTTCAGTGAGAGCCTCGGTGAACAACATAATCAACCTGCTCTCTGATATATCCGTGACCATGACTGCTATCCTTTGAAACTCAGAAATAAATGCATTTGCATTACCTATCTGCTTGAGCTATTCCAGCTCCCTAAAGTGTACCTCCGGATCCTTCCGATCAAACCGCTCAATGAGCCTTTGTGTAAAATTTGGGTATGAGGTGATGGTGTTGTGACCCAATGTCACTAACCCGTGGTACCACCATTCATGTGCTTCTCCGTCCAAATGCAAAGTAGCCAATTTAATGGCATCTGTCTCAATCATGGGGTTGAGTTGGAAGTGTGTATCCAACTTCTGCACCCAATTCCTGGCCGGGCCACCTCGGGTGCCCTCAAAGGTAGGGATAGTCAGTTTCCCTATGGTGCACTGTAACTCATAGTTTTGGGTGAATGGCCTATTGTAAGATCTGGGTTTGTTCTTACTTTTAAAGTGGCGGAAGTCAATGAAGGTCATGGCTGAATGGAAATCCTCTCCTAAAGCTCTATATTCTCTCAGATAGGAACTCATGGGTTCTTCTGGTTCTGCTTGTGCTAGGGGCACTGCAGCTAGTCTATCTAAGAATTGAGGCATGGTAGGTCAGAAAGGATTGTATATATGGGGATGGATCTGCATGTTGGTATGTAAGTGCTCCATACTACTACTCGTGGATACCCTATCACTGTTGGGAAATAAGGGACTGTGTGGGGTTGTCCCATTCTTCTCATTCATTTTCCTGAAGGTGGACATCATTTCTTTTTTCCCAGTAGTGAGTTCTTGTATGGATGATATGAGACTATTGAAAGCTGTTTTGTTATCATCGACCATTGTTTCTTTGCTTTTTTCAAATTGATACTCTCTGTTCCCCAAATCTATGTCCTCTAACTCCTATTCTTTGTCTCTATACCTCTATCTCCTGTGAGTAATGTTGTACGAGTCTCCTGAATTCATTTATAATTTTTGCATGCCCACAACTGGAAAGGAAAATAGCTCTGATACCACTGAAATATCCCAAACTAGTATTTTTCTTTTTATGTGTGTACTGTAGATGGCTAATAGACTTATGCCTTAATAAAATAGGAAAGCAAACCCCGATCTTTGCATGCATGTAGTTGCATGCAGATCTGTGCCCTAGAAAATACTGAGATGCTATAAAATAGGAGAAATCAATGCATGTACATACCAGTATATAGATCTGCTGATGGTGAAGAGGATGGTCCTAGCATGCAAGGATTATGGCAGAGGAATAGGGAGATAAACCAAATCATCCTCCACAAGTGAATGTGCCTTCCTCTCAAGCTGTAGATGCTCCGAAATAATAAATAAGCCGTTGTTGAAGGCCCAGATGAGGTGCAATAGGGCTATAGTACCCCTCTGAAAGTGATGGAAGAAGCATGCAGAAGAAACTGTGGTTCAATAGCCCAAAATGTGAATGTCCTCCTCAAATCAATTCACCCATGCAGAACAACATCTTCCAGAAAGGGGGTACTGCTGATAACTTGCTTGATACTCAAGTTGAACGACCCTTCTTCCAGGGGAAGGGTAATGAAGGTGCTTCGAGATGAATAGAAGTAGCATGCAAAATTTCTGACCCATGTAGATAAGAAAACGAATTGCTTTGTCTCTGACCACAGTACCATGGTATGATGGTGGAACTCTTTGGCTAGAGGAATAATCAACCTCCCACAATAACTGTTGAATGTAACCTGATGATGAACTAGTGTTGAACCTGGATGATCCAACCTGATGATGAACTAGGGCAGATAGATTTCGCTGCCGAAATACACCAGTTATTTGAGCATGCCCTCAACCCCAACTTAGCTTGCGAAGCTCTCCAATTCGACTCCACAAATCAATAATCACATAAGTGCCTTCTCCATTCACTTTATCTTTATTTTATAACTTTTAACTGCGAAAACCCTAACTTTTGACCTAATTAGGTCACTTTAACTTCTAATTTGCAGTTGACTTGCATGCATGCGCACAGAGACTTAATCGGGTGCATGCATCATTAAATAATACTCAGATGTCATGCATGCAGGTGGCCTTTAGCTTTGGTGGCCCTCCTCGACCCAATGGTGATATAATATTGATGCCTTAGATCTTTTGTATATGGCATCAGTTCTCGACTGATTCCTTCACTGTCAGTACTCGCTCGAACCTACAGGAATCACATAGGTTAGCGGGTCAGTCCTCAATGCCTAAGCAGAAGAGGACATTACAAAAGCAAGCGTGTTGGGCATATGGGGCATATGAAGAATGTTAATGCTCCAGCCTTGAAAGGATCCACTTGCATTTGTTTTCCACCCTCTATGCCTTATTATTCCACCTTCTCTGCCCTGTCATGACTCTTGATATCAAGCATTGAATTCAAGATCTAAAACATGGGGTTGGTTCCCCCCACATTTTGTATAAACCTCCCTTTGTCCAATTTCATCACATTGTTGGTCATATCGTCGACTTGAGAGTCACGACCCTTAAGAATGTGATAGAATTTGAAACATATGATTAAGTCCTTATTGCGAGAAATATACCTTGTTTAAGAGAGGACAAACCAAATTTTGGGTTTATCATTTGTTAAATAACCCAATTATGAAGAATCTCCAAGAATTATGCTTGTTTTTGTTGCCATAGCCCATGGTAGCAAAAGGCCTTTGTACAAAGCTAAAACTTTTGCTTCATTATTCCTCATCACTCATAAGCACCACACAAACATTAATTCTTGTTGTCTATCAAGGTTAAAAATAGCCCCTCCCCCACTCTTCACACCTACCACCCCTAACTCTTAAATATATTATTACAGTATGTATAAAAAATAGGAGTAGTCTATTTATTCTAAATTGTGTTTTTGAATGCATAGATGAATTCAACACCGACAAATACATCTATAGCACTCCCATTATGCAATTTCCACAACTAATATATGTAACTCCAAGATTTTTTGAAGATTTCCATCCTAAATCTGAACAAAACAAACCACAAAATATACCAAAAAAAATCCAAAACATAAAATATTTATACTACCAAGCATAAAAATATAATGAAATTTTATTTTTACTTAAAATTTATATTTTATTTTTTATTATCAAATTTATTAAAAACTATTAGAAAAATAACCTAATAAAAAGTGAAATATATCTGTAAATTATATTTTAGATTTAAAACTAAATCAAGTGAATAAAGGCACTTATCGTGTAATGCGCTAAATTTAAATAAAAGATACTTTCTCTACAAACGAGTGAATTTAAATTGAAAGTTGCAATCGAGTTTGAACAAGACATAATAAATATAAAATGGCAACCCCACAACCCGATACGGCCAAGAAAATACTTGACACTTCTTGAAGAAGGAAAAAAACAAGACACGAAGCCGAGGGATTCTTCTTTGTGAAAATCGAGGTTGATTTAATATATTTTAAATTATAATTATTTATTATTTAAACTTTAAAACTAGAAGCTAAGTGGCTCTTTACACGAAGATTATCTAACACAATGCCATGTGGATGTTTACGTATAATGTGTTTATAAATACATTTTTGTGGACCGGTCACACTTTTTTAAATGTGTTGGAGACAAGATAAAAGGGACATACTTAAAATATGTTGTCTCATCAAAGCTCTGCCATCTAAAAGAGAAAGTGAAAGTTTGGACTAAGGCAGAGACAATGAAAATGAAGATCAATTTTATTAATCTGGAAGAAGAAATTAATTCCCTTTTACTTTCTTTTCAATCTGCTATATTAACATAGGATCAGCAATGCAGATTGAATACATTAAAAGCAGAACTTCAACAAATTTCAGATCATGATTTGAACTCTGCCAGAATTCAAAGTAGAGTCACTTGGGCTAAATTTGGAGATGCCAATACAAAATATTTTCATGCTGTGGCATCAGCCAGGAAAAATCAGAATGCCATTTGGTGTCTTCAGGATGAAGAGGGTACTTGGTTGTCGGAGGATCTGCACATAAAAGCCCTTGGTGTGCGCCATTTTAAAGCTACATTTGCTGATGATAATTTGACCAATCTATCTGCTCAGCTGAAGGTTATTCGTCTCTTTCCTTCCTTTGTCTCTGAGGAAGAACAATCAGCTTTTACCAGCCCTGTCACTCTTTCAGAAATTGAGGAGGCATTAAAGACTTTCAAAAAAGATAAAGCCCCTGGTCCTGATGGTTGGACGGTTGAGTTTTATTTATACTTTCTTGATCTTCTGGGACCTTTTCTGGTAAATGTGGTGGAATCCTCTAGACTTTTGGGGAAAGTTGCCCCTGCATTAAACTCTACCTTTTTGGCTCTTATTCCTAAAGTTGAACACCCTGCAAACTTTGGGGACTTTAGGCCTATTTCTTTGTGTAATCTCTGCTATAAACTGATCTCAAAAGTCGTGGCTCTGAGACTCAAGCCCTTTTTAGATTCCTCTATTTCTCCCCAGCAGTTTGGCTTCCTCAAGAACCGTCTGATCCATGAGCCTGTGGCCATTACACAGGAAGTACTCCATTCGGTTAAATTGATGAAGAAATCGGCTCTCATTCTTAAATTGGACCTGACTAAGGCCTTTGACAGGGTTAATTGGACTTATATCAGATTGATCCTGATTCAGATAGGAGTTCCACTTGTGGGAGTGAACTGGATAATGGGGTGTATCACTTCGGCTAATTTTGCGGTCCTCGTCAATGGTTCACCATTCTCATTCTTCCTTGCTTCCCGAGGCATTAGGCAGGGCTGCCCCTTATCCCCGCTGCTCTTTATCTTGGTCATTGAAGGACTTAGCCTCTTGATAGCTGATGCCAGGAGAAATGGTGTAATAAAAGGAATCAAACTTTCGGCTAATCTTCTTCTCACACACCTACTTTTTGTAGATGATGTGATCTTATTCGGGATGGGCACCTTTGAGGACTGGATCGCTTTCAAAGTTATACTTGACACTTTCTGTGAAGCCTCTGGCATGAAGATAAATATGGAAAAGTCTAGTTTCCTACATTTTGATTTTGATGAAGCTTTGCTGGGCAAAATTTCCGGCATTATGCCTTACAGATTTGCTCACCTCAATAATGGTTTCACTTATCTTGGATATTTCTTGAAGCCCTCTGGATATCTAGTAAAAGATTGCCTTTGGATTTTATCAAAATTTGAGATTCGTATCAACCAATGGACTAACAGACTCTTGTCTGTGGGAGGTCGATTGGTCCTTGTTTGCTCTGTCCTGACTATCCTGCCTGTTTATTGGTTTGCTCTTTTCCCGATCCCCTCTTCTATTCTAGATAAACTCAGGAAATTAATCTTTTCTTTCCTTTGGGGGTCGTCATATAAAAAAAAAAAATCCACCTGGCTGATTGGCACTTATTGGCTCGACCCATCTCACAGGGGGGCTGGGGAATAAAACATCTCCCTCGCTTCAGTTTATCTTTGAGGATGAAGAGTTTTTGGTATGCTTTGAACTATCCTGGCATTTGGAATCATCTCCTAAAAGTTAAATACATGAAAAATATGCCATTACACTCTTGGTTCAAGGAAAAATCTTTCAGGCATTGGAATGCTTCGATCATTTGGAAGGGCTTTCTCAAGACTCTGCCCTGGATTGGGAAAGGTTTAATTTGGCAAGTTGGAAATGGTACTCAGGTTTGTATCGGTGTGGATCCCATTGTTGGATTGGGTTGTTCCTATATACTATCTGAAGAGCTAAGATATTATCTGGAAGATTATGGCATAAGCACACTCGATCTGGCAAGAAATCACTCCACAGGTCATTGGTTTTCTGTTGTTGAACTTGATCTATGTGATGAATGGAGTAATCAATGGAATATATATATCAGAGGATTGGAATTCAATAGAATTCGTCTAAATGTAGAGTCTAACTCTCTCCTATGGTCTTTCAGCAATTATGTGGGCTCCATTAGTGCTTCTCACGGTTATGACAGTCTTTTTCATTCCAACATCCTGGAGGAGCAAAACTGGGAGTTGTTCTCTCTGTGGACAATGAAATTTCCGTTGAAGATAATCTGTTTTTGCTGGCTGCTGGTTTTTGATAGGATCCTCACATGGGATCATCTTCAATCTCGTGGTTTCTTTGGTCCTAGTAGATGCTTTTTTTGTGAATGTGCTGTTGAAGACTGTTCCCATCTGTTTATATTATGTCCATTTTCTGTGAAGATCTTCACACACTTTTCATCTATTATGGGTTTTCCTTTTACTCCTCATGGCTCTGTACAGTCCTTTGTTGCACATTGGCTCAACAGCACTTCCCATTCTGCTTCATTCCGATACACTCCTTTTTTTGTCCTTTGGTTCTTGTGGCTCCAACGTAACAGGTGTCTTTTTGAAAATGAGAAACCTTATGCCTCCCTGCTCATCTCCAAAATTGAGAGTTATATCGCCCTCTACCCCGTGCCACAATTAACCTTAAAACACAGGCAGATTGGTCCTAAGCCACATCATTCCTTTCTTGTAGGGTACTTTGATGGTGCAGCGCAGTTAAATGTTGGAGGAGCTGGGTTTATGATCTATCTCAGTGAAACCCATTATTTCAGCTTCTCCGTGGGATGTGGCTCTAGCACAAACACCAGAGCGGAACTTCTGGCACTCTGGTCTATCCTTAGAGTGTGCTATTTGATGGGTCTGCCCATTCAGAGGATTTATGGAGATGCAATGGTGATCATTTCATGGGTTCATGGACTCTCTGCCCTTGAAATTGCCACATTGAAACATTGGTGAGATGATATCATATCATTGAGACAACTTATCCCACTGGTGTCCTTCAATCATATTTTCCGGGAACACAATATGCTAGCTGATGGTCTATCAAAGATGGCTTTGAATTTGGAAGTAGGATCTGGACATTTCACTAAAACTTTTAATGGGAAGGTCATTGAAGATGGCCATTTTACACTATTTTGATGGCTGTTTATTTCTTTCAGCAGCATTTGATTGACATGTTATTATTTACTTGCTTTCATTGTCTGTTTTGGGAGACATATCAACTAGCTGTATCGTGTTATGGAATATGTTTGCAGGTCACATTGACTATTAAGTATTTTCTGACCTGAACTTTCAGGGATGATGAGAAAAGTCTGCATTGCTCAGACTTTGTATTTCCTTTGTTTTGGCTGGCAACTCTGCAGATTTCTCCAATATCTTTGGTTATTGGGTGGCTGGAATGTTTATCTTCCACCTGGAATGAGGATGGTTGTATGGTTGTCTGTTTAAGATGTCTTTTTTATTCTTATGAATATCAAAGGCTGGTATTTTTTCCTCTGAAAAAAAAAAGTTATTTGATATAACGAGATTAATATTGTTGTGTGATTTGTTAATTAGTTGATTTTTTTTGAATAAAACTATGTGTAAATGTTATTAAAAAAATTAATAACAGAAAAAATTAATATGTGTAAAATATTTTATCTTTAAATTGTGGTGGAATTTTGACCATCAAATTTCTATTAGATCTTTGTCAAATCATGACAGAAAAAGAATTTGTTATAGATATTCGTAAAAACTTAACATTTTAAGGTATTCAATATGAAAAAAACACATTATCAAAACTTCATAACAAAAATCATTAACTATCTTGTATTTTAAGTCCGACAAATCAAGTGGTTATTGTTTTCTCCACATTTTCAACAATCCACGAGAAGAAATCACAGGGGCCACCTGAAGGGGCTGCACCTAGTTCACTCTGATTGCGGAGCTAACCCGATGGAGACATCAAGTGAGGCCCTTATATAGCAATGAATAACCACCATAGGATTTGACCCCGAGATCGTCTGCTCACAACTTACAACACTCAACCACTTGAGCTAGCCCATCAGGCTAAGTCTATGAAAGCTATGTGTCATCTTGTCATTGCAATTTTTAGTTTTGAAATTATAAAAATTTAATAAATGTAATTAATTTTTTTTTCAAAAAGAAAAAAATAGTAACTTGTTATTTGATGAAAAATCAAAGTTACAAATATTTAGGACAAATAACATGGCCTCGATATCATACTATCAATATTCCTTCAAAGTATTCCTACTGTCTGATTATCGTTTAACAAGTACATTGAGTGATAAAGTCATACAAGATGTTAGACTTCACGAAGAAAAAGAAAAAAAAACATGAAAACCATGCCAAATCTGCCAAAAATTTGAGAGGAAGGACCCCATTCAAAAAATAGAACAAGAACCAACATCCATCTGTAGATTAGAATTCTCAAAATAAGTATGACCATCCATGGGCCCAATAGCCTTTTTGGAAAGAAGACCAACATGTACATTCAACTCCCTAAAAACATTTTCAAAGAGATTTATGGAAATTCATCCTCCAAGTAGAAATCGAGATTAATTATTTAAAGGATTTATGAGTCTTTTTGTTCAAAGTCCAGAAATCTTTAAAAAAATTGGGATTACATATAATAATTATGGAAATTGCATAATATGGGTGGGTGCCATGGGGGTATTTGAGGGCATTAAATTTATTTATACATTCAAAAACACAATTTGAATACTTCAAAATTTAAATTTTACCAAAAAAAAATATTGGATTTTGACCAAACCCCATTGTAAAGTCAAAACATAGAATAAATAGACTACTATAAATTTATTGATAGACTTATTATGAAAATGAATTATTTTTATTAATTATCTTTGAATACTTTAAAAGTATATCTATATAATGTGGTGTATGTATATGAAAAATGTGATTTTCAGTTTTATTTATAAATAGAATTTGAGATTTGTTTTCATATTAAAAATATATATATATTCGTAAAAAATAAATACAAAATTGGTAGATATTAAATTTAATAAAGATGAATTGGAAATTTGAATTTTATTTATTTATTTTTATTTAACTTGAAATTAATTAAAAATAGATAAATTCAATTTTTTTTGGGTAAACTTAAAGTTTTAGATAAAACACAACTTCATTTATTTATTTTTAAATTCAAAGGATTTGAATTTTCTTTAAAAAGATAAAGCAATGGAATTATAACTTCCATCACATTCCTAGCAAAATAATTTCATTAAAAAATAATTGAGTTTATTGGTTTTCTAATTTAATCTATTTTACTTTATTCAAGATTATCTTTTAAAATTAATGATAATTTATAAATGTTTTTAAAAATAAAATTTTAAACCAAATCAAATAATTCACTACTTTTCATAAAATTTAATAAATCTAAATTAATTTCATAGAATTCAATAAACCAAATAACCATTAATAATGATCATTATCATCAAGAATTTCTACATTTAGTCTTATTCAATAATTTTTGTTTATTTACTATTATAAATAAATAATACGTAAGGAAAAGATAAAAACCCCAAGGTGTTTTATAACATATAATCTCAAAATTAAAGGTAATACACCCTATCATATCTTTCTCACAAAAGCGACTCTCCTTCCACGATTGAGAGCATGACTATGACTATATACCCAATGTACAAGAACACAATAAACACCATGGGGGATAATATGATTTATGAGATTGCTTCATATTCTATTCAAGTCACATGTGACTTAAAGTTAAGTTGGCATAAAGATGCCAAGTCTTGGTTAAATCATTGAGGAGTCAAGGAAGAGGCCACTTTGTAGAATAGTGATAGTATTAAAAGTATTATTACATCTAAATTTAAGGAGAAGATGTCTTGCGATAAAGAGTTAGATGATAAGTAAAAATTAAGATATTATAAGGAGGTGATCAGCAATTATCTAGAAGATAAAAAATATATCTATGTTTTAACTAGCGTGAAAAATAAAATCGACATTGCTAAAATAAGAACAAACTCTCCCAATCTCCATAGTGAAATAGGGTGTTAGACAATTTATAAAATGTCAATGGATGAAAGAATATGTCATATTTGTGACACAAAGAGGGTTCAAGATGAAAACCAATTTCTCATAAAATGCCCTACATTCACCTTCATTACAGTGCAATTTCAAATATTTGCTAAAACACTCACCTTCCTAATCTTTTAACTCGTCACAACTATGGTGATTTAGGAATGTTTCTCTTAAAGTATTTTAGAACATAAACAAAATTCTAAAGAAACCAAGTGAATTCTTATATTTTTGAAGTTCGATAAATCAAAGTTAGTCTCAATGAATGTTAATAACTATTTTTTTCCAAGGAAATAATTTTATTTATAAAAATAAAATAACACATGTATATATGCCCGAAGCATATTATCAGTGAGTAAGATACAATGTCCATCAACATCTATCATGAAATAGAGAGACATAGGTAACATATAACTTGATAAAAAACAATGTCCAAAAACATGTGTCTACAGGATCTGTTGTTGTCCTAACAAAAAGCAAATAACACTTAAAAGTAAAAACACAGTTATGTCAATAAAGAAAGATTGGTCTAGCTATGATATTCTTTCCTTAAACCAAAAAGTTATGTTTCCTGTAGTTGAGGACCTTCTATGAAAGGTTTGTTTTAATATTCATAGATATTTGCATTGAGGACTTCTTTTATATACCATTGACCAAATTCCAGAAAAAATACCCATCATAGATCCATGTTACACACACTCATTAGTGGATTGTAGAAATAGAAAAAGACAGAAAAGGATAACAGGATTTCAGATCAACCTCATCACTTCATATTACTTCTGCGCAGTAACTCACAGATCCAAATGGACAACAATTTTAACTCACATTCATAAAACAAATATTCAGATTGATGATCACAACCGAGTGCTTCACTCACATCGACTAACAGATGCTTCCATGGATCTCTAGATTTCCCGATTGATAATTACATTCACAATTCTTCATCTATTTATAGGCTTGTGCCTTTACATTCATGGTCCACTTCTAACTAATTCCTAACTGATTTTTTAACTAATGACCATTGTCCACAAAATATGGTCCAAAAGTACAAAAAGTGACACAAAATATTCAAAAGTAGTCTATCTTCCACCTTGTGCGCTATCCTTGTTCTGCGTGGTGTCTTCCAAGCTTGTGCAGCATCTGTGATGCTGCGCACCTTACCCCAACCCCTTTCCAACAGCCCCCCAACATAGTCTTGTGGCATGTCCTCGAGCCACGTCAGGTGGGCTTGGTATACGCAACAACTTTGGAGTGTTGAAGCTGCTTACAGATAGCGGTGTGTCATTTACCTGGAACCTGTCTAATTGCACATTTTGTTGCAACTGCCTCCTCCAAGGTCAACTGCTTCTTAACTCGGCACACTGCTACAACCTTGTGTCTCACGGAATTTTCTTGCTCTTCTGACCACAAATACTTGTCTTTGAACTGCTTCGGGCTCACTATTACTGTCTAGGTGGTTACCTTCTGCATGAAAACTGTCTAAAGCTGCAAATTCTAACGTCTACGTGCCTCCTTGAAAGACATTACAGCTTCCATAACCTTGTTGTTCCTTGCATTCAGGATCAGCCTAGGCTGCCTGAAGTCGATCCCATTCCTTTTTCCTGCAGACTTAGTCAAGTGGGGCAATAACTTTGGCCCCTTCTGGATTCCTCATTGGTGTCTTAGTCTGCGCCCCAGACCGACTGGGATAAATATAGCCAAGGATGACCTTGCCAAGCACTTCCATCTTGGATAAGATATCCCGCATACTTTCAACTTCTTCTGTAATTTCAACTAGTGAAGCATTCTCACTCAAAGCCTCCCCCGTATCAAGGGTGCTCTGCATATCACCTTAAGTTTCTGCTTCCTTACACAATGAAGCTTCCTTCAACTACCCTGTTGACCACTTCTACAACTTCACACAATGCAACTTCACCCAATGGCGTTCTCTCGGTGACTGACCATCTACTTATAACATCAACTTCATCTTGGATAGCATCATTGTCATATCGATTCATCATTATGACTAAATCATGCATTAATGATCTGATTACATCGTCGATTCTGCTAACATACCACTTGGATCCACTATCATTAGACATGATGTGAATAAGTGTCATTGTTCACCTGCCTTGAAGGTCGTCGTTGAGTGTTGATGTGACATTCTATCACAGTCCTTCGGTGGGTGAAATCTATCTTCCTAACACCGCTACTGATTCTTCCTCTTGCTCAGACACTCCTTTTTGTGCAGTCACTCCTTTGGAGGCCTCTACTTCCTTTCACGTGACCACTCTATCCCATGCAACCACTATATGTCATGCGATCACATCCTCTTGGTGCATCCCCTTTCTCTTAGCGCAACCCCTTTTGTCTTGGCGTAGTTCTGCCAGCGGTGCGCAATGCCGCCATACTAACTACTCTTTATTTAGTGTTGATTTTGACTATGTCATGACCCTTAAGCTGGTGCGACAAAACTTCCTAACTGCGATACTGAATCATACATCTGCGCAACCATTCCCTCCTGGTGCACCATCTCCTCCTTTCATCCTTCCTTTTTTTTGTGGTGCCTTATGCACTATGCGATAACGACCTTGTCATGTAGGGCTTCAAGAGGCTACCATTCACTAGTTTTGGCAACATTGCTCCATCTAATTGCTGTAATTGAACATCCCCCCATAAGTAATTGAATTAACAAGATATGGACCAAGTCAATGCATCTGTAGCTTACCTGGATTCTTTAGGAACTTGCTATCGTAGAGAAACACTAAATATCCTTGCTTAGATTGTTTATTTTTGATATCTAGATCATGCCAAGCCTTCTGTCGATTCTTCTTGACGCATTGATGGAACCCTGCGATAAAACAATATTCGTCAATCTGTATCAACTACGCTGCATGGTCTTCTAATGTTGTGTCATCACCCATGATTGTTGCTACTGCAATGCACAAACTGGGAACAATGTATTCCATAGGAATGACTGCCTCTTTCCCATACACCAATTTGAACGGTGTTTTCCCCGTCAATATTTTTCAAGTAGTGTGATATTCCCACAACACTGCTGGAATCTTCAAATCCTAGTCATCTCAGTTAGTGTTACATACCTTTGTAAGTGCATGCTCCGAGATCTTGTTGAACTCTTCTACCATCTCGTTCGCCTATGGATGATATGGTGTACTTTTCTTATGCTGTATCTCCAACTCCTCCGTTAGTGCTCTTACCATGCGATTGATAAAGTGGTTGCCTTGGTTTCTCATCAATATCCTTGGACATCCGAACCATGTCATGATATTATCAAAGAGAAACCTAGCTGTTGTAGCAGTGTTGCAATCGACGACTGGTGCAGCCTCTGCCCACGTTGTCAGATAGTCCCTCACAGTGACTATGTATCGCACACCAGTTCTCTTCCTAGAGGGGTTGATTGGACCTATAAATTCCACAACCCATTTATCAAAAGGTTGCAAAGTTACTTGGGGTACCAACGACATCTCATCCTATTGTGATGGTTTTCCAGTGCATTGACAGACATTGCATGTCCGCACATAATTTGTCACATCATTGTGTAGAGTGGGCCACCAAATCCTTGCGCAAAGAATATTTCTTGTTGTAGCGCAAGCCCATGTGTCCCCCAGCGACTCCCGCATGTGCTTCTGCTAATATTTCTCCTTGCTTATGGGGTAGGACACATCTCCATAGAATTTCATCTGGTCCCAACTTATACAGTTGTTCGAAAATACTCTGATAATCAGAAGCTTTAACCACCAACTGCTTCTTTTGACTTGTGGAAATTTCTTCTGGTGCGACTCCTGTCACCAAAAACCGGATTATTGGGGCATGATAGTCATCTACCATGTCAACTCTGAATAACTACGCATCAGGTAGTCTGTCTTCAATATTAGTAGGCTCCTCTCCTGTCTCAATTCATGACAAGTGAGTTTGATCATGAATACTTTGAGTTTGATCGGTTGTTTCAAATGTGTCACGAATTGTTTAATTTGAGTGAGGGTTTATGGGATGTTGATGAAAAAGATGACCAAGTTTCTAGGCAAGTGAAGATTTCGAGGGCTGAACATTTTCACTACAAGAAGGAGAAACTAGGCCATGATGTGGTTAAATGAAAAACCTTTTTTTCCAATCGAAGTCTTGATTTCCTTTATTTATTTCCATCAATTAAATGGAATGAAAACCCTATATTTAAAAAAAAAATTGAGAGAGGTGTACCCATAACTATGGTCAAACTATAAATTTTACTTAGGTAATGATATTCATTGGGAGGTTCGATTCAAACAATTATAAAATAAACCCCCAATCATTGCAGGAAATTGACAAGTGAAGCAATAGAATGGAGGGCCTACATGGAAATGTGGGTAAGTGTCTTTTCGCAATGTGTCATGCTTTACTTTGTTCAGGATTATAGTGCATGCTCTATTGGATTTGAAAATCCTCTCATATTTTTCACGATAGGTTGGACATAACAATATAAACAAGTGCCACAGGGTGGCGAAGTCCCTGTCGTTGTGTTTATAATGCATGATAATAGACTTCTGAATCGGTTGTATACAATAAATAAAAGCTTCATATATAATATATAATATCAACAATGAGTTCAATGTAGATTTTTTTAACATGAACATAGATATATTTTTATGAATATCAAATTGAGTTGCATAAAACGTTGATGAATTCACTTAAACCTGGTTTCTCTAAGTCCTTAAAATTAAGATGGTGTGTCCATGTTCACCATTTGCATTGGATTGATAACCAAAATATGCCAATCTCATTAAATTTCATGCTCTAAGCAAATATTAATGAAACTGATTCTTTGCCTTAATGAATTATAGGCTACAGCTTATTTTCAATCTCAAATATAGATAAGGTATCTGGAAATAAGAATCCTCAATCTCATATATCTATTAACAGGAATCATGTTGGAAGGTTACTATGATATATCCCACAGACTCATGCTGCTAGTTGCTGATGCATATCCCCTCTGAGAGAGTGTCAATGGGATCTCCCCACTAACTGAAGCTATCAGTGAATCCTTCCTGCTAGTCGAACCTCCTTATAGTTCCCATGGTTGTAGTGGCTACCAAACTTAGCTAAGTGGCTGCATGGCTAATTGAAGTGGCCTATTTCCATGAGGCTAAAATAAGTGAATTGTGGATGGGAGCTCAGCCCTTGTAAAATGAGATTGGTGAACCCTTATTACATCCCAAAAGATAATTTAAATAGACAAATGCTTCTACATATCCTTGGAACAAATTTTTTAATAATAAACTAAAAATAGAAGCAATCTTGGGTCAGTAAGAGGAAAAATTGGAACTGGTGCAATTGAATGCTCACAAATCTCTATCGGTTGATTGCCACTTGCATTCATTCTTTTGGTTGCTACTTACATTCGACTTAGAATGGACCGCATAATTTTTTCCTTAAAATATGATGTTAATATTTGACTGTTGTTTTCTAATCTTGAGCCTTTAAATCAAGGGTCATTTGCTTAACTTTTCCTAAAAATAGCCTGAAATATTTGAAAACAAAAACATCACCTCCAAGTTCATCTATTCTCTGTTTTAATATGCTGGTTAGGAAATATGGAACTACTATTTGTTTACTTGAAATTCTGCCATATAGTAGATGATTTCAAAGTTAATTCCTAGAGATCTAGGATCAGTTTTGATTGAAATCCATACATATAGTAGATGACTTCCCAGTTAATGCCTAGAGAGATCTGGTATCCGTTTTGATTGACCAAAATAAAGATGGGAGGATATTTTTTGTTTATGTTAAATAGTACTTCACCTTTCCATAAATAATTTTCTTTGTTGGCATTCAATCCAGACACATGTGACATGTGTCGATGTTACATTTCTGGCTTTTGAATATCTTGTGCTTCATGAGTAGCGCAGCAGTTGAGTAGCCCAGGCCAACCCCGCTATGATTGACAAAGACTAGTGGCATGGACTATGATTACTCCTTGAATCAACTAGTGGCTATCGGAAATGAGAACGGGCTATGTATGAGTGGCACTAATCGCACCTTGAGGCAATGACTGTCTGATTAGGACCGGCTGAAAATGATCGTCGGTATCAACAATGACCTTTTTTTTTCTGGAAATGATCAAAAGCAACGATGGAGTATGACACCTGTTGGCACTGACTATAACTATTTCTAGGACAATGATTTTATAGCAATGACTTGATTGAGTTGCATATTGCTATTAGAATGAAAAATACCTAGAACAACTATCAATGTGGACATGTATTACCTATTGTCGGACACAAATTCCCATCATAAAACAAATTTAAAAAATTAAGTAAAGCAAAAATTAAAAAATGGCAAGTTGAAGCCATGCATTGAAATCCCCAATTCCCAAGGAAACTACCACCATCGGGCTGGCTTAATCCAAGATATGTATTGTAGTCCATCGCCACGTTTAATCCATGCATCCTTGTCCCAATGACTAATCTAGTTTGACGAATGAGGACAAGCACAAGTACAGAGCTCTTAGGAAGGAGCTCCCTTAGTTCTGGTGCTAACAATGAATATGGTAGCTACATCAATCCTAAAATGGGCTTTTCAAATCCATGGCGTTCTGCAATGCTATGGTGAAGGTATCAATTGCTGGTTCCGCTCACCTTCCTCACCACAAACCTATATTTCCTGTCAATATTCAATTACTAGTATTCCATTTAAATTGTTTGGTAATGTTGTTATGAGATTGAGTAATGACCGTTGCTACCAATTACTCTACCTGGAAGAGCCAATGGACTATTGTATTTCTTCTGTCTTGATGATGGAGAAATACCAAACACTAAGATGGGCGTTCTAGGTATGTTCTAATATTGAATGCGGTTTAATAGTTCTAGGTAAGATTGATGATGGAGAAATCCCAAACACTAATGGCAACAAATGTGATGGGTGTTCTAGCTATGTTCTAATATTGAACGTGGTTCAATAGTTCTAGGAAGGATGTGAGAAACAGGTGACAAATTCTATCTATTGTTTTCAAATTACATCCCATGACAGCTTTAATAGTTTCTTTCAAATCTGTCGTTTTAGCTAGATTTGATTCTTTAAATATCATTGTGAATTACATTGTCTACAATAGGTATTTTTTGCAATTTGGGGTCACAAGATATCTAGTGGTTTAATATGTTGTTCAATTCACATGGCTCTTGCTTTTGAATCTCAACGTTTGCATAGGGATTTCTGGTTAAAAAAGTCATGAAAAATAAAGATTGTGATGTAAATTGTTCAAATTTTAGGATTTGGGTCAATTTTAGCGCGCAATTATATTAAGAGAATTATTGTTCGGACTCTGTAATGTTGATTTCGCATTCCGGGTTAAACCTCTGATAAGATAAATTGGAAAAACCATGAGTCATGTTGTTTGCATTTCAAAGAAAATCAGTCACATTTGAGTAATTTAAGGCATGGGGAAATTGCTTTAATTTGTGCTTGGTTTGCATTGCAATGCAATAATTAAATTTGGGGCGCAGCCTCATATGCTTGCATTTTTGGCCTTTTTAGGGAGGGATTTTCCCCGTACCACTGTGGTCTGTGTGTTCTCTCTCTCTCCCCTTTCTCCATCCTTACAACATATTGAATTCTTGAATTCTTAAGATCTGTCTTCTATACTGCAAAAAAACAAAAAAACAAAAAATAGTGATTTTAAACAGGAAAAAATACAAAGATGTATTTAGGAATGAAAAATACAATAGCGAATATGGAAAGACAAGAGATGTAACTGATTTTTGCTTGGAATGTAAAGTTATTTCCAATCAATATTCAAATTTTATTGTAGGAATCCTCGTTTGATGATGTATAGCAGTTCCAGGGGAAAATATCTATTTGTTTTTGTTTTGATGCTTAATGGTTGGGGTATTTCTTTGATTGACTCTATAGAGTACCTCTCAAGGTTCACTAATTCTAACCTTGTAAGGTTCTTATATTTTTGAGAATCCATGCAGGATTATGCTTGACCTTTTATAAATGGAGGAACTAAGTTACCAATATCCTGATGAATTTAATGGTTCTAGAATATATTTATCTTGACTTGTCAAATATCATATGTATTGCGACTTATAGAAAAAGAAATGTGAATATTGGCGTTTTCATATTTACAACGCAAAAGGACTTTCATATTTACATTGTAGAAAAAACTTTCACTTGTATGGCCCTGCAATATTAGAATTTTTTCACTAATAGATTTTTATGGGTGAAAAACTGCAGGAAAGTAGAGCGTGTTCATATGGGAACCCTTATCAAATTTTATTTTTGAAATCAGTAGGTTCAGTCGTGATGCTAATCATTATTCGACCTAATAATATATATATATATATATATATATATATATAGTAGGGAATATGTTCATTTAGGGGACTTGGGAAGACACTGCAAGAAGAAAACAACAAACTCGAAAAGAATGGTTAAAGAAACGAAGAACAAAGAAACCAACCTGGTAAATTTGATTCTTTGAAAGTTGGTAAAAGCTGGTAAATTTGATTTCTCTGAAATTGAAAAGAATCACCTATACCTTTTTTATTTACAAAGAAAGAAGCACTCACAGTTTCGTATCAATGGTCGTTTGTAAGCTCAGCACCGAGAAGCTCCAAAATCTGTGGAAGTTGCAAATGGAAAATGGTGCCAAAAAATGGATCAACCAAGCAGTTGATTGATGTGTGGTGCTTCGGATAGGAGGTTTCGAGCTCAACTACTTCTTTTTGAATCCATTTTCCTTTTTTTAGTCTTAAAGAGAAGAAGGCGTAGCTGGTTTTCTACGCGAACAAGAACAGAAAGAATGAATAAGGTACAATGGCCACTAAATTCTTCCTTGGTCCATCAAGCATGTTTTTTAATATAGGTCAGCTCTATCTAATCTATGTATGCAGATCATCGTAGTAAATGAAAGTGTAAGAAAAACGTACCTTATCGGAGACGGAGTTTGTTGCCTTGATATTTTCTGGAAGACTTGTAAGGTCAGTTACTCCACTGCAAACTACCCAAAACATAAGGTCTATTAATGAATAAGAATAGGATGAAGTTAAAAAGAACAACACCTCCAATGCTTGAATAAGGAAGAAGAATAGGATGAAGTTAAAAAGAATAACACTGCCAATGCTTGAACAAGGTATATGGCATCGCTTGAAGGCACATACCACCATCATCCCTCTAACAAATTCACAACCATACCTCTAACAAAATTGACAGTGCACCGCCAATGCTTGAACAATGTGTATGGCATCTAACAAATTCATAACCATCCCTCTAACAAAATTGACAATGCATCTCCAATGCTTGAACAAGGTGTATGGCATCGCTTGAAGGCACATACCACTATCGTACCTCTGACAAATTCACCGCCATCCCTCTAACAAAATTGACACCCAGGCAATAACACTTCAAATTTTGACACAATCAACTTGAAGAAAAATACGATTTTTTTATTAATTAGTAAAAAGTTTATTTAGAACTTTGGTTAAAATAATACATTTTATATAAGTCAATGCAAACTAATATGTTTTCAACTGTTATCAAAAACAACAGTACCTGGCCTTGGGAAGGGACTAATAAATACCAATCCCAATCAATTTTAAAGGCATTCGCACATGTGGGATAGACCTTTCTCCTACCCACCCTTTGGTTTTATTTCCTTGTTAACCTTTTATTCCTTTTAAAAAATTTCACTTGTGGGGCCTTGTCTTATAGATGATGAAAATGAATCATTCTATTGATACATCAGAATGAAAAATGAATTCCCTACAGACACATCGATAAATAAATCAATTCCCTTCATTAGCGTGTCAAGGAAAAATGATAATTTAATCCTAATAAATGCCAAGGAGGGGAATAAGCTAAATAATGTATTTTGGTCAATGATAAGTTAGGGGAAAAATTATCTTTCCTTACTGACATATAGGTGAAGAAATCATTTTTTAATGTATGAGTGGTGTTGAGGGGAAGAATCAATTTGGCGGGTGACATATGAGCATAGAAAATGGTTTATCCATCAAAGAATATTCAATCATGAAAGTTGCATATTAAAGGTGTAAAATAAAGGAAAAGTTTTCCGTGTTTGGTCACTCAGAAAAGTATATTTTTGACTGAAACATTGATGAAGAAAAGTATTTTCTTTGTCAACATTTTGACGAACAAATAACTTTTGTGAAGTGATATCCTGACAAATAAGAAACATTTTCTTGTCGATGTATCAATGGAAAAAAACTCTTATGGGGTCGATACTTTGGAAAAAAAATCTTTTGAGGGTTACCCTTTACTATGAAAATATTTTTTCCAAGCATGAAGGAAAACTTGTGTTAATTTCTAAATGTTGGGAAAAATTTCCCCTATAGTGTGGCGCTTTACCCCCTATATGGTGGTGTATTACATATTATTGATGTAGGATCGGTTCTATTAGTTGTTATTGTACACCTTTGTCTCATATATATAGGAAGGAGGTATTTTCATTTGAGTAAACAGTGTATATTGTCTTGTCCTTGGTACACAATAGATTGTGTAAGGAGGTTCCTCCCTTGAAGAGGATTGTTATTTATCTCTATTATTCAATATTAAGGCATGGATTACTCTCTTCTTGTCTATTTCTTCTATTTTTATGTTATTTTTGGGACTTGGTTTCATAACTTTGGTATCATAGCTCTTTCCTCGGGACTAGTTTCTTCAAAACAAATCATATTGGAATTTTCGCTATAACTTTTGTTATACAAGGATTCAAATATCGAGGTTAAAACCCCACTTCCAAAACAGACCAATATATCTCCAATACAAAATTCATATTTTTATCTGTTACAGTTTCGGAGATAATTTTGGAGGAATCTAGCCTTTTTTTTACTAGTACAAAACAGGTGTTCTAGGGAAAAAGGTCATATATGAGTAATCAGATATCCAAATTGAGTGAGACTAGTTTCATATGAAATAATACTGACCATGGTATCTATGGTAGAAGTTTCAACTACAGAAACAAAATATTGGACACATGGCAAATCGCACAAGTTCGCTCTTCTAAATAGGCCAAAAATAATAAGCTCTGGGATATTGGCAATAAAAAATTTTGGAACATCAAAATTAGGTAAAAATGCAGCATTGGAAAGAGGACACATCAGGGTACCATAGGATGAATTTTCATACCCAAAGGAGTCGAAATTCAAATTTTATCTTAGCTACAAGTCAACCCTAAAACAATCTTCCAATTGGGGTTTGAAATAGGTGTTCTAGGGAAAAAGTTCATATCTGAGGCATCTAAGATCCAAATTGAGTGAGACCTATTGCATACAAAAGAAGAAGGACCAAGGTATCTATGGTAATAGTATCAAATGCAACAAAAAAAAATATTGGACATGTGACATGCAATACAAGTTTTGTCTTTTGGATAGGCAAGAAATAAGAAGTGTTGGGAGAATTACAATATAGTTTTACTAGAGCATCCAAATTAGGTCAAACCTATGGCATCAGAAAGTTGACACATCATGCCACCACAAGCCAAAGTTTCAGACCTAGAGGAAATGAAATTTTAAATTTATCTTAGTCTAATTCATCCATAAAAAAATCTTCCATGGCAAGGTTTGAAGAAAGAAAATATATAGTTCAAGCAGTGGTAGATATCATTGAGCATCGACAAGAAGTCTCCAAATACTGAAGATGTCCAAAAATAGGATGAAACAACATGTAGATCAACATCACAATCAAAGGCATTTTGAAGAAGGAAAAATCATATGGGAACTTGAACAAATCATTAAAACAAGGACCAAACAACTACAAAATCAAGCTATTGTTGAGCACCTCATCAAGTCAAAGAAATTACCAGTTGCATATTCGACATGGGAAGTTGATTTCTTCATACATATGCATCCACAACTACCCAAGCGTTGAGTACAATGCTTGTCTTAAGGGGAGGGGCATGTTAAGACCTAAATGTTCGGCACGGTTCCCCCTATAGTGTGGCACTTTACCCCCTATATGGTGGTGTATTACATATTATTGATGTAGGCTCAAGTCTATTAGTGTTTCTATTAGTTTTTATAGTACACCTTTGTCTCCTAATATAGGAAGGATATATTTTCATTTGAGGTATCATTTCATATTGTCTTGTCTTAGGTACACAATACATTTTGTAAGGAGGTTCCTCCATTAAACATGATTGTTATTCATCTTTATTCTTCATTATTAAGGCATGGATTATATCTTCTTGTATATTTCTACTATTTTTATATTATTTCTCGAAATTTGTTGCATAACAATTTGGGCAGAGGTTTTTTCAAAAAGTTCTAAGTGTTTTTCTTCACATTAGTGTAGCTCTAGAGGCTTTTAGAAAAAATGATGGCAAGTCAAGATAAAAAAATTAGAACAGACACCAAAGCATAAACATAATTACCTCCACCTAAGTTTATAGGTACATAAAGTTTGGATTTTTAATGTCGCAAAAGAAAAACATCAGGTCACTGAGGGTCTTACTTAAAAACCATGCAGTATGATAAGATAGGTCAAGGGGAGAGTAGTAAAAAACTAGTTAAAGGATGCACTAAACTGAAAATTAATGAAACTTAACTTCCAAATCGATGAAGGAACATCAATTCTAATTTGGTCAATTTCCACTCTTCTCGAATCTCCCCAAATAAATGAAGAACTTACTCAAACAAACATACTAGCCAAAAGTTCCATAGTCAAAACGAAAATTATGGAGGATGGCTGAGAAAGAGTGCATTTGGGCCATTTACTCTTAATTCAAAAATTTTAGGTGGGGCCCCAAGTTTCGTGACCTTGGGAGCTATTGAGGTTTCAAAAAATGGAGACACACTGGGCGAAGTCAAAATATTTATTGTTCCAATTGCAAGTGCACTTTGAAGTGTAAAGACATCATCATGTTTTTCCAATCACAAATGAATTTAGTAGGTCCTAGGTCCCTATAAACTTGTCTTTCAATATGGCCAATGATAATATCTACGCATCCATTTTGATAAACCACATCTATTTTGTTGAATATATATTATAATGAAGTACATTTATATGTAGCATGAGTTAATAAGATGAGTTGTAGTCTAGGTCCGAGGGATTAATGGATTTGGGATTAAAATGTTTTCACTAGAAATTTGATATATCTCAAGTGTTGCTCTAGTACTACCCAGGAGATTCAATAGCCTTTATGGAGTTACCACAACATCACAAACATTTCCCCACTACCAGCGAGCATCTATAGCCCCAAAAGAGTTATGCACGTATCTCTTTTATCATTGAACTTCCTTTGCCAACTTTTGCACTTATTTGGTTGTCCATGGTTGAATTTTGATGGGGGAAGAAATGTATTTGAAACATTTAATAGGATTTTTCCTTCTATTGACATTTAACAAATCCCTATAGTACCTAGATATTTGTAGGCCCCTTTATCTTTTGACCCTTGGACTTTCAAACCCTATACTTTCAAAATTGCACCCAAATCATGATCAAATTTTAGATGTGGGTGTGACTGGGTCACTACAACACATCTATTTATTTTCAAATTGGATGTGAAAATGATATCTCCAAATGTTAGAAGTGTCCCGGGTCCAACCACTGATATTTCATTTTCCTTGTTCCTAGGAATCACAACCTGTATCTTCATCTTTTGCAACCAATTCAGAGAACAACAAAAGATTTCGAAACTTTCACTCTAGAAGAAATCACTGTCTGTTGTCGAGAGAAAATCAAGGTATCAAGCAAGTATTGTAATTGGAAAATAAATAATAAAAAACTCGCATGCATGAAAATACAAACTAAAAATAAAGCAACCCTAAACTATGAAAGTAGAAAATTCAACCTAGACTACTATTTACAAATAGGTTGTTTTGTTAAAAAAAATAACTTAAATGCGTCTTTAAAATTTCACCACTAATAGGAAGGAGATATTTATCACCTTCCATACTTCTCAAATGATATGTACCATAACCCATTTTTTTAACTACCTTGTATGGTACAATCCATATGTGTTGTAATTTAGTGCACTCCCCTTTAGGTTTGTTATTTTTATCTTACTTTAATACCAGATACCCTACTTCATACTCCTTACAAGTTGTTGAATGTTTTTCAAACCATGTCTTAACTACGTGTTGGTGAGCAAAAAAAATTATTTATCCTTTTCCCTTTCCTCTTATAATTGTAGTAAGAGATAGAGTCAACCTTGAATGGATTGGCAATTTTGTCCTCTAGAAGATTGCATGAATTAGAGAGAGGGTAAGAGGATGTTGCTAGGCAAGATAAATTATTTCCCATAAACCAAAAAGTATGGGGGTGTCCCTAGGGAAGCTTTGGGTGTCATCGTATCATCCCAAAGAGCTTTGGGTAATGCATTGTATCAGCTCCTTTGACGGTTGGATATGGTATTTTTAAGGATTTTTTGCTGGATTTAACTACAAGGTAGTAGTTGGTTGGCTAATCTAGGATTTATTCCTCTTTATAAGGAAAAAAACGTTAATTTTAGTCAATAAAAATATGAAGTATTATGAAAAAAATAGAACTAATGTAACATGCATCCTAGTAATCAATTGTTGTTCAATGAAACTCATGATGATTGCTTCATTTACCTAAACCAGGGGAACAAATTCATTCCACCATGTGAAATAATGTGGTTGTCAAGATGTACTTGTGTTACTTTGAGGATTTAGGGTTGATCTCTCATATGATATCTATACCCAATTGTTGAAATGGTTCATCAATTGTTACCATCTGCAATGGAATAACTTGTTTCTTCTCATGCCCGAGACCTACATGGTACACTTGGCATTTATGTGTGTAAGCATGTGCATAGCCAAATAACTTTAGCCAATAATACACTACCTTTAAAATATTGTGCATTGTAGTTTTGTATACAAAGTTTCCTCCAACATGTCCATCATCCAGTTCCTTGAGAACTTTATCAACATTCTTCTTTTACAGACATCTAAAAAATACACCATTGTATTTTTTCTTACATGATGTGACATGATCAAGGACCAAATCAATACATCTTGATTGTATTATTTTTATATGATACTTAATTCCCTCTTTTTCTTGGATTTTGGGTTGTTAGGGTTTGTTCCATTCTACAAAAATTGCACCAAAGCTCTGTACAAAGAATTTTCGATGGCTCAAAAGAACATAACCTCTTGGGTGTATAAAAACATTGCATTCTCCCAACCCTCTTCTGATTCTTTTAGTGAATCCATTGCCTCCATGGATATCCTAAAAAATCCTTAGCCTCCCATTCTCTATGCTGGCTTGAATTCCAAGTCATATTCTTATATAATGTTTAGATCCCCCTTGTTTCCTCTAACTCCTTCTGGATGAATAGTGACCTGACTGTTGGGTGTGGTACAATGAATGTAGTATGATTTTTCATAATATAAGGTCTGAACTATTTTATAGTATACTTTGAATGTTTTCTTATCAACAAATGGGTAATTCATTTCAACCCCTTGTAGAACAGTGCTCATAAAAAGGATTGGATGTTCGTTGCCTCGGTCATCTCTCTGAGTAGAACCACTTCTATAGAGTGATTAGGTGCAAAGGTATACATAATGAAGTCTAGATCAAAATTTAGAATCTATAGTGTGGGTGTAAAAACAATCACATAATTGATCTTTCAAATGATTTCTTTCCAATATTGGTCCATTTAGAAACAACATCCTTCTTGATCATCTTCCACAAAGGTTTGATTATTTTGGAAAAATCAAGTACAATTATTCCAACAAAGTTGATTATGTCGAAGAAGGACTACATGTCCTTCTTATTTATTGGCATCGAGAGTTAATAATAGATTTAGATCTTTTCATATCAATAATAATCCCATATTTGGAAATAATGTGCTTGAAGAGATTACCTTTTGCGACAATGAAAATGAATTTATTGGAGTTCAAGGAAATCTCATATTTCCTACACCTTTCATAAATAAATATAAGGTGATGGATATGACCTTATATTTTCTTTGAATACATTGTGGTATCATCCAAGTAGATCACCACACTTTGACTATTTAAACCATAGAATGTTATGTCCATGGCTTGTTGGAAAGTATCTTTGGCATTAACTAGTCAAATGGAATCCAATGATAAGAAAAATGTTCCCTATTTCACCATGAATATGGTATTTAGTCTGTCTTCTTCAACCAAAAGGACTTGGTTGTATATGGAGAAACCATCAAGGAGAAAAAAAATTCGGAACATGATACTAATTCGGGACTTGGTTGTATTTTGAACTAAGACCAGTTTTGACACCAAGGCATAATGTCATACCTTGAATATTATATTTTCATCCAAATGTTTTTCAATTCCTTTTGTATTTAGGGCTCTATCATTGGATGCACTTTCCTTAGATTCTATTGGAATGGATTATCATATTCCTTGAGTAGGACTGCATGATGAATAATCCTCGTATTGTATGTTTCCAAGTATTCGTAGCACCATGCAAATACATCAACATATTATTTGAATAGGAAGATGAATGCTTGTTTCTCTACCAGTGAACAACAATTCCCCATATTAACTTTTTCGGGTTTTCAATGGTACCTGAATTTAGTATTTTGTGACACATTGAAGAATTGTTTGTCTTCACATTCACAGGTCTATGAAATTTCCCTTATAGGTCAAACAATTTTTCCAACGTCATAAATCCTCTTGGAATTTAGGTTCTTTTTAAATTTGGCATCCCTTCCTAACAATTTTTTAGGGACTCAACATACTCTTCATCATTAATTACTGCTTCCTTAAAGGTTTCCTCTTTTTTTAGGAAATGAATATATTTCTAATGATTATTGAATACTCTCTACTTAGTAACATTATTAAATAATCTAGTATTGATTGGATCAAAACTAATTCCATAGAGAACCCATTTATAAAAGGAAAAATTTGGAAGCAATGTTAGGAAACATGTGTCCAACCACATTATTTGTATGCGAAATTGATGTAATATTAAATACATCAAAATGGTTTATCATATTCCATACCTCACTTTGATAACACTTCAAATGAGTTGATAAACAATTAATGGTGTTTCTTACCGACCTCACAAGTATGCCAAACTCACCAAAAAATTTCAATGATTTGATGTTTAGATCAATTTCCTTTTTCAAACCTTGAATTATGGCCTCATTCTCAACAATGTTTTTGGTGCATTCAAAGCAATCCTACAAGAAATTAGATGTCATTTATTTTTCCAAGGACTTGTTGAGCTGCAACCTCTGTTTGTTCCTTCACGTGACTTTGATCCATTAAAAAATAAATTCTAAATGTTAGTATCTATATCTACGTTATATGAATTTATTATTTCTAATATGATACAATCATAATTTCATCAGTGGACAGGTAATGTAAAGGAGTTTTTACTATTCATCGAATTCCAAGGTTGATTGCTCTACTACATAGTTTCCCATGTCAGTCTTGACAAAATAGTTGTCCAAAACTAATAGAGTGAACTTTATGGGATAATTTGGTCCCTCAAACTCAATGACTATGTGTTTCATGTGAGTTTCTCATTCAATCTGTATTTGGTTCATGTTTCCCACTCCATGGCATCCTAGATGAGACCCATTAGTAGAAAAATACCTCTCCAACTTTTATGACCAATCCCTACTAAGTGATAAACCATATCATTCAGAGATATATACTACAATGATTTCAATGACCTAATATACTGTTAGGGTCCTACCCTAACCCCCCTTCATTGACTACTTAGTCATGCATTATATACAACCATCTCTTGGGAATAAGGCTAAGTAACTAGTAATCAACATCAATGCAAAAAAGGTCTCTCTATTAGTTAAGACACGCTAGGAATTTGGTACATATTAATTATTTAACCATGTCAAGCAGTTAGGGTTTTAGATTTGGGAGGCCTATTTAAAGAGCTACAAGGTTATGAATGTTTTTGTCGAGTATTATTGTAACAAATATTTTCTCAAGTGAGAGGTCACCATACCTAAAGAGGCTTGTGAACATTGTTCCCTGAAAATTTTCTAATAATACAAAACTCATTTGTTACCATCTTTACCTTTATATTGTATAATATTTATTGCTATGCTGTATGATTTCAATTTTATTGCATATTAAAATTTGTATATCCTGTGTTATTTCAAGTTACAAGGATAAAGAACACCACAAGTGGTATCAAAGACAACTTATTGTATTTTATAGAGAAAAAAAATCCAGGCTAGAGACACGTACCAATGTATAGAAAAAACTGTGGAGATATTTCATTTAGCGGGTAAACTTGCATTTGGGGAAGATCGTATAGAACAAATATAGTTGGTACTTAGTCATGTTGTACCCTCAGTTGATGCAATTTTTGGACACTTATATAACTCATGTTGGTACCCCTTCGAGTAGTACTACATTAAACAACACCTTCACATAGAACCACTTCCACATACCCTTGGGTATATTGGAAGTCCCCCTAAGCCACATGAAACTAGGCATCGATCGTCTTGTTGCTATAGTGGCACGAACTAAAACAGTCAGGAATATACTCTTGCATATCATGGGTAATCGAGTAGTATGGATAAAGGCATTGTTGATCCTTCTTAGTCAATTCCCTAAGAGATTGGGAAGAGTACCAGGGATAATTTTAAGAACATCTCCAAATTTTGTATGTATAATAAATGGGTGAATCTCCCTAATATATAGGAAAAATTGAAGGCTATTTTATCAATAATATAATATGTATATATATTTTTTGGATAATATTTCATTTTATTATAGAATCTTGTAAAATATTGCCTATTTTTTCACTAAATTATAAGATATTGTAAAATCTTGGTGAAAATTTCACTAAATTATAAAATATTGTAAAAACTTGGTGAATCTTTCATCAAATTATAAAACATTGTAACATCTTGGTGAATCTTTTGCTAGGAAGACTCATTTTTTGATTATGCATATTATTAGGGTAGTGCAATAGAAGAGCATATAGTAGAGCTTGAATCTCTCGACTCCTAGACCCTCAAATGAACAAATGTATGAATGAGGAGAGGAGGGATTCATTTATACATTTCACTATAAGTATTGGGTCACTCATAACTGGAGGTTTTGGTGAAAGACAAGTAGACTAACTATATTTAGGGAAAGTGGGGACTCCACTTTTTATCTTGTCCCTTAATGGTCCAACGGACATGCGAGGACCCAAATCTTGACATACAAACAAACTGATAGAAGTGAACACTTTACAATGTGGAGTGATTACATCAACCACGAACGATTATTATAATGTGTAGTATTATTAATACCCACAACCTTAATATAGTGTATGAATTCCTAATTAGCTTGTTTTCCAAATCTCTCATTTTTAAGTTTCCCTCTAAGAAAAAAATAACCTACTTATCTATTTATATATACGAATGCTACTTTTTCCTTTCTTTTATTGACAATCTAAATATGAATTATGTCATTTGATTTAGAATTTATAGATTTAGTTAGAAACTTGCAATGGTTATTAGAAATCAGAACACCCACTAACAAGAATATAAACCACATTAATGCATCATCACACATATCATTAGAAATACTCTGTTAAACACTACTTTTTCTCAGATAAATTGAGGGGGTGTTTGTATCCATGTACTTGAAATTTTTGAAAGCATGCAAAATGTGGTAAAGTTGTTTTAGCACCCTCATTGAATACAAAAGTCTAGATATCAAATAGCATAATGTCTACATCTCAGGTCAAACATGTCTTTCACATATCATATAAAATCATGATGGAAATGAAGTATCGTGTTCCAACTAAATCATATATTTATCATACATAACTAGATCCATTTATGGATGATGATAGAAATTACACATCAAAACAAATCACCATTTTTTTTCACTTTTGAATGAACCTTACAAAAAAAACAAAATATCGTAAAACAAGTAACAAACCCAACAAATTCAGGTCACAAATCAAATTGACGAACTTGGCAGTACGAATAAAAAAGTATGCAAGTCATGAACTTCTCAATATAAATAAAAGAATCTACTAGTACACTTTAGACAAATCTAGAAGAAGATGGCCAAAATAATGACCATTCCACTGTAGCCCCGTCATTAAAATCAGTGTGTATTCATTTATATTACAAACATCCCAAACATCAACAATAACAAACATCAAATATGAACATATACACTCTCATTAATTCCTTATATCCAATAATAGTTATAGAGAAGTATCCTAATAAAATCACATGTAAAACAACTAGGTCAAATTCAGTTTGGATATACAAAAACCATGGGGTGTCTCTCCATCAAGAGTAGCACTCACTAACAACATATAAATGACAATAATTCTAATATTGTCAATAATTCTAATATTTCAGATTCTCTTAAGCCTCATTTATTATAGTTTGAACATGACAAAGCATGTAATATATCATATCTTTTTAGCTCTATAACACTTTAATGAAACCAATACTCATAGGATAGAATAAAACCCTAATAACACAGAATGAGCCATAAGAATCAAGAGTGCCCTAGAATTCAACAGGCCTAAAAAAGCATCAATGATAAAAAACATGATAAAAGGTAAATTTACAAGATAACAATCTATTGTAACTCTAGATTAAAAACATACCACGCTATATATTGGATAAAATGCATGACACGAGTTTGTATTCTATGATAAATTGCATGTGTGGCATGCCCCTTCAACATCTGAGATTTCAACAATGGATATGTTATGCGAATATTAAAATGTTGAGAAAACTAATAATGAAAAGTGGAATCACACAAACCAAAACCTTCACCCTACAAGTGCAATATGAAATAGGTGAACCATGACTCAATGTAACCTTAATATAGAACAAAATAGCCCTTGGTTTTCCCTCCAATACTTGAAAGCAAGGCTTAAAAAAGGTATCACGGGAAATTGACTAAAAATACAGGAAAATGCAACCATATACCTAAATTACAAGGAAAATGGATGATGAAATAACACTTGGGAGCCTCCATTACTAAAAATTGGGGGCAGAGGAGTGGTTTCACTAGATTTTTTCTATAAATTGGGGTCGAAAGATAGATTGAAGGGATATTGTGCTAGGGAGAAAATAGATTTTTCAGTTTTCTTATTAATATACGGGAGGCTATTCATTTTGGATTTTTTTTTCTAATATATATTGGGTGAATATATTTTCACTGAAAAAATCCTTTCCATATAAGAAAATAGCCCACTAGATTTTTGTAATCCCCTTAATATAGCCCATGGGTTATATATATAATAGAGATATAACGCATGACACTCCCTTATCTTTATAACCCTGGAAACCCTTGTATTTATAACCTGTTTGTGAAAATTATTGATTCTATTAGTGAAATTAGTGTGGAAATCAGATCCTCTATGGACGACCATGCAAACTTTCCTACATCTTTGAATCTATCATGAATTTGGGTTTTTCATCAATGTACGAACATTGAACAAGGAGTAATAGTCCCTTGCATCGTGTTGATTGTTTATATATATATTTATGACAACTTTTTTTGGGGATGCCCAAAACCCTTATTTGTGAACTACCTCAAAAGAATCCTTGCCTCATGCTGGTCATTTTGCTATATATCTCTCGCAACCCATTTTTGGTGGACCTAACCATTATCCAGTCGGTGTTCATAATTTTCAGCTTCCATGGTATTCACCCACAACCAAGCCAACATTGAGAATTTCAAACAAAATTTTCCCTAAAGAAATAAGCCTCAACTATATCAACCCCAACCAAATCATCCTCCACCGAATATGTTCTAGGATATTACATCCCTAATATCCGTAGTCTCAACATGTAATCAAAATTTGGACTAGCTCACTGTCAAAATGATTGGCCATGACTAGAGGTTGAACTCTCTTTCCCAACATATCAAATTTACTCAACCATTTGACACTCCCACCAATGAAGTTGTGGTCAATGAATACCAGGGCTCTCACACTATCTTCCCAGAAACCCAACCTTACTTCTTTAAGGATAAAAATTGATGGCATCGCTTCCTGAATATTGACATGTGCAAAACTAATGGCTCTAACCCCTTGAGTTAGGTGACCCAAATGGAACATTATTTTTCTCTCCGTGGCATTAAACATGATATTCAAAGGTTGAAAATTGGGGTTTTATATTTACATTTGAAATGATGGTAATAGTGGCAATGGTGTTATAGTTGATTTTACCACTCCAGGTGAATCACTCTGGTATGGCCTTCCCCTATCCCTCTGCAGACTCCTTAGACCCCTTGGTCCATTTTTTTCCTTTGATGTTTCCTAGACCATCCCTATAAACATGTGAAAAATGATACACACAACTTTTAAACCCCTAATCACGTATATACGCGGGTTTGACCCCTAAAACCACGTACACCAGGATGTGTACAAAATCCAAATCCTTTTGGAGTTTTCCTTGACATGGATCTGACTCACTTGACTCCTGACCTTCCATATGCCTTGAGATCGCTCGGATTCGACCTTTCATTGCCCCTTTGAAAAGCTATATAAGGAACTCTTTGATACATTGAAGGCATATAAGAGATTTGAGAGCAAAGAAACTATAGTCCATTGTTGCCGAAACGTTTGCTTGAGTCTGCATCCCTTTGTCCCTTGGAGCATTTTTGTGTTCTTCCCAAGCTTGCCTTCTGCTTGTGAGCTTGCTATCGAGAGATGGAGGATTGAGGTGGTGGAGGCCCAAGTGGGGGATTCAGTTTCTCTGATTCGCAGACGTGCGGACAAAGGTTGTATCCATTGTAATCTATGATTTTATGTTAATAGAAATATCTTTTCCTGTCCAATAATGTATGTTTGAATGAATATTTTATCCATGGATGATTTCAAATGATTATACATTGTTGATTATATATGCTAGAATAGATCTAACACCAATATATATATAGTATGCTTGTCTTGTTTACTTGTTGTTGAGGAAGTAATTCATCAATTCAAGCTGAAGTTGGAAAGCTCAACGGGGATCTACTTCAACCGTCCGGAATAAGGGACGAGTTCTAATCCTTTAGTGTTAGATATTTGATTTCTATTGCATATTGGAAATGATTGATTTCTGGAGTCAAGCTGTCTGTTGTGGTACCCCAAGCCATAGGATTTTCTCTCTGTAACAAATGGAACTAGAAATATTATCATTGTTATGTCCTTTGGAGCCAATTTGTGAAGATCCTCCATGATCGTTTTGACCATGACACTCACTACTAAGGAACGTTGACCAAATTACATTGAACTGGAACTGTTATAGACTATATTACAACATTTGAGCAATTGGTCATCCACATCGAAGGTCTCTCTAATTCTTTTTCCCATAAATGCTTCAATAATGGTCTTAAAGAGGCAATTTGTGCCCATGTCCTTATGCAACAACCTTTCGATTGGTTGGAAGACGACAATCAATCTTAGAAAAGATGAAATGGTGATCAATGTCCATCTTAAACACCCTCCTTTCCCACCTGCACAAGGTCTCCCATGGCTCTTACTTCAAATTATTTTTCCAAGCCTTCTTTACAAATCCATAAGTTGCCCCTGAATTCCATAGTTGGATGCCAATGACCGGGACTCTATTGTTATTGTTATAAAAAATATTTTTGAGAGCATAAATGCAAAGAACAAAAGTTATTTCAGTTTGAAGAAACCCCCTATGATTCCCCAGAGAACAACACCGTGTATTTTATGCCTAAACAAGAAGTAGATGATACCATTCCACCCCTCAAATATGCTCTTGATATGCCAACTTCCGAGGAGAAACCCCAAGTTTCACTCCATTCTTTATCAAAAATTTTACACACCTTAGACATTTAAATTAATTGGCTACATCAAGCAGTCACCATGTTAATTAACAATGGAGACACCCTTAATTTCATTCATCAATGAGTGGATGAAGAAACCCATAGCTATATCCACCCCATATCCAACTCCCTAATTATGATAGCCAATGAAGGTACGATGAAATCAAGTGGTTGTTATGAGAATGTCAAACTTCAAATGGGTGACTACCATCTCAAAACACGTATGTTTGCCATTGACATGAGTTGTTGTGATATAGTTTTGGGAGTTGAGTGGATTTGTGTAATGTACACACCTTAGTGGCATATGGATCCATCCCCTAATCCATTAGATTCCCATGGGTTTGAGTGGGAAGCTCAAATAATTTAGGAATTAAAATTAATCTAAGGTTGTTGTTCACAAATTGATAAAAAATGCCTAAGGAAAAAGTTTGTCTATAAGTAGGAAGTCAAACTTATTTAAGGTTTGAACGGGGTCAAGAGGGCACCAAGAGAGGCTCATTTAGTGGTTGAATAGTCAAAGAGGCACCAAGGAAGGTTGTGGACCAAGTGGTATGCTTATCCCATGAGATGGGTCATTTCCTTCAAACACGGAGAGCATGTAGACAAACTATGAAGAAAGTGGACAAACCCAAATTTGACTAGCGAACACTCCTAAAAAGGGAGACCAAGTGGTCAAGGTGGTTAGAGGGTGAATTGATGGAGATAATGGAGCAATTATGAACCACTAACTATCCAGTGCATGGTTTTGGAATGTTTTGTGGTATTTTCCACTAGTATTGACTAAGTGTGCAACTAGTGGACAAACTAGTTTTGACTGTGGTTTTCTATCACCCATGGTATTTGAACTTTGTATTGGAAAAAGTGAATCATCCTCGATCTTAAAAGGAGATCAAGGATTCACTTGTGGGGTTTATCTCGGTTATTATTCAATTTTTCTTGAGTAGCTTATGCTTCTTAGTCCTTGGGTGGTGCTCCCCTGGCATACCAAGAGGGTGATGGGCCCCTCTTTCATATATTGTTACACAATATATAAATTTTAAAATATAATGAAACTTTACTAATACTTAAAATTTTTATTAAAAAAACTATAAACTTAATTTACTTAAAATTAATATATATATAAAGTAAATTAAAATATATATAAATATAGTGCTTTTATTCACTTGATTGCAAGTACTTTTAAATTTAAATTCACTATACCACACAAAGTACTTTCAAATTTAAATTGATATTTTTTATACTTATGATCATTAAATTTGAAAACACTTGCAATCAAGTGAATACAAATTTGAAAGTACTTTGTGTAATAGAGTGAATTTGAATGTAAAAGTACTTGCAATCAAATGAATAAAAGCACTGATTATGTGATGGAGTGAATTTAAATTAAAAGCAATTTCTCTGAAATCGAGTGAACTTTATTTAAAGATACAATCGAGTGTTAAGATGAGAGAAAGATAAAGCGACGACAACCCCACAATGGGGGGTTTAAATTAAAGGTACTTTCTCTGCAATCGAGTGAATTTAAATTTAAAGATGCCATCGAGTTTTAATATGATATAAAGATAAAATGGCAACCCCACGCCCACAACTCCTACATGCCCAAGAAAAAACTTGACACTTTGTGAGGGAGGAAAAACCAAAACAAGCAGCAAAGGGATTGTTCTTTTATGATTTTCTCGTAATTGTGGTTTGATTTACTATAATTTGAAATATAATTATTTATACTTTAGAATATAAAGTTGAGGGGCCTTTACATTCAGATTAACCTGGTTATTTTTTTTTTTCCCAAAAAAACATTATATTTTATCGAAGTATAAGAGTATGTAGTATAAAGATACATAAAAGACTAAAAGAGACAAAAAAAATAGCCAAAGGTCATTGTCCAAAGGGAAAATAAATAGTCTGAAGATGAGACGAGAAATCATAGTCCAAGAAACATAGACCATATCATATAAAAAAAAACTAGCACGGAGGGCACATAACCCCAAAAAAACGAGCTACCATGCCCAACAACATAACACCATAGCTCAAGGTATGAAAGCCTGGCAACACCCTTCAGAAGAAAGGGAGCCACTGTGCTCAAGCTCAAAGAAGTAAAACCACTCCACCGCCTGATTAGAAAGTCGGTTTGCCAGATGATTTTGTTCCCTAAATACATGAGCAAAAAAAGTACTTTTGAAGCGGCAATCATCAACCGAGTCTGTTTCAACCAAGCTGATAGATGCAGAATATTGATGCCATGAACCTTCGCAACCCAATCTATAATAACCTTCAAATCGCCATAAATAAAGATGTTATCAAGGCCAAGACAAAGCAAAAAATGAAGGAGAAACCACAAAGAGGAAAGTTCACCCTTTGTATTAGTGCCTGAACCACATCAATCCAGAGCTTATAGTAACTATATTTACGTATAATGTGTTTATAAATACATTTTTGTAACCATGGGAGTTATTGGTGGTTTGATTTATTTTTACGATCTCTTTCTATATAATATTTTTTAAATATTGGGCTTGCCTCAAACAATTAAGGGGAACTCTCAACTATCAACATGCTTTTAAAATTAGTTATTTATCTAGAGATTAAGCAGCTACATGCTTTTGGTGATTCCCTTCTTGTGGTTGACTGGCTCGACTGCAAATCTCAGCTTCACAACATCTACCTAAAGCTCATTATTGAAGAAATCAAAAGTATGATTCTCTTCTTTGATCATTTCTCCATTCAACATATCTATGGAGAGAGAGCAATGATAAAGCTTATTCACTCTCTAAATAGGGCATGATACTTGAGGAAAATTGTGCAAAACTATGGAAGCATGCCAAGGATTATGTCAAGGAGATTGAGCCCAGACCTATTTTGTTATCATCGAGCCCATGATTGATGGACACGCTAGGCTTTGGACTCTCTTTTTTAAGTAGTTTTTAGTTTGAGTTAACAGTATAATTTTGATATCCGCGAGATGTAGAACTGTTGGTGGCGGGGTATGGTTAAGACGCCCCCTAAGCTGGAAGGTTGTCGGTTCTAATCCGATCGAGTACCAAAAAATCCAACCATGTTAAGGTTTGGTGCGGTCTAGGCCGCGTGCGATCCCCAAGTGATTTTGACGGCTTAGATGCCCCTGGTTCGTGGTTTCTTAGCCAATGTCAACCCTGCTAGTCAGGGGGGTTCCACCACTTTTCCAACCAACAAACAAAAACAGTATAATTTTGATATATGTACACCAATACAGCTTCAATAAAGACCTTGATCTAAGCATTTTACTAAATAGTTTGGAAGAAGCTTTATGTATGGTTTTTTAAGCTAAATGAACAATATGGTTTATAGTTTTATGATAGATAAAATAATGAACTGTGATCTTTTCTTTCCTTAGAAAAAAAAATACATTTTTGAAACCATGCATAAAAGAAGACATTAAACTTTTAAACATAAAAGAAAAAAATATGAACATATTTAAAATACGATTTTATTATAATAAAGCCATTTGATAAGAAGATGGTAATCATTTTATGTGATTTATTACGAATATTTAATTATAAAATTATTAGACCTTACATTAAATTATAAATACTATTAAAACATTACATTCTAAGAGAAGTACATAACTTATCAAATTATTTTAATATAAGAAATTAGAGTTTAATTAATTAATACATTTTTTTTAATATTTTTTAGCTACAAGTCTAAAATCTTTTATATTTTGTGATTTTTTTTATAATTAAAAAAAATACTACAGTTTGTTATTCAAAGAGAGAATCAAAGTTGTAATAGTTGTACATCTGATAAGAAACATACCACGTTCTAAAATTTTGACTTAGGCTACCTACATCAAGCATGAAGACTACATAATTACCCACATTATATATTGAAATGTTTATCAAAACTTGTTTGAATTATGTGGTCAAGCTATGGATGAAGGCTAGAAAAGGAACAAATACAAGAGCGGAATTGATAGCATTGTGGGGTCTTCTCTATTTTTTCAAGCGTTGGGGAATTACATCTCTGCATATTTTGGGAGACTTTCTTCTTATTATCAACTACGCAAAGGGGATTTCAGAGTTGCATTCACTTGCCTTGAGGCATTAAATGCAAAAAACTAGACTTCTAATATTATACTTCTCTTGCATTTCCTTTAAGTGTATTTATAGAGAATTTTATAAGGAAGCAGATAGTTTATCCAAGAGGGATCTTGGCTTTATGGATGGAAAGTTTTCTTTCCAAATTTTCCATGATGGGGAACTGGTTCGAATTGGGAGAATATGTTTTTTCTATATTAATAAGCTGATATATAGTTATTAAATGGATTTGATAGAAAAAGTAGGAAAAATAATTTTGTTATTTTTTATAAAAAGAATAAATATCATACTAGCTAGTTAGATCTTAGAATGATTTTTTTAATAAATGTAAAAAAAATTGTACAACTTTTATAATAATAAAAATTGTTTTTTTTTTAAATTCCAAAAAACTAAATATGATAAATAAAAAGAGTTCACTTTCGAACCGACCGTTTGCACCGATCAGACGACCGCAGTCGTCCGACGTGACCGCGTTAGTCCGATCGGTGCAAATGGTCAGTTAAATAGGATTCTCCTAAATAAAATACTAAATATAATAGCTAAGATACTCACTATAAAAGTTACTTGACTAACTTTATATCTCACATTATATCCGAAGAACTAAATATATCCATATCCATATTATGTTTTACCCACATTATATTCGAAGAACAAAATATATTAGATAGGATATAACTCAATATAATAACTAGGATACTAAATACAAAACTTAGTTGACTAACTTTATATTCATTAGGCAGATGATATTCATCACATCATATTAGATTCATTATCTATGATTTAGTGACTAATTATCTATTCCCATGCATACTTAATGGACTAAAGGACTACATGAGCCTCCACTAGTCCCCTTCTTATCCATGTTATCTCCTTTTTTTTTAATGGAGGCCTTTCTTTATTCAAAATTTTGAACAATTTTTTCGAGGATTTATAATTGGAGAAAGCCACTAGAACATCGTTGAATTTGAATCTTATTGAAACTTCACTTATACATAAATAAATAGTTTAATGAAGTAGTTTCACTTATACATAAATAAATAGTTTAATGGAGTGGAGTGAGTAGTTATGTGGGATTTTTTTTAACATTTTGTAGTTTTTTAAAAACGAGAGTAGGTAATTTTGTTATATTAAAGACTGAAAAATAGTAAAAAAATCACACAATGTTGTTGTGATGAGTAAGATATAGGTTATAGAGCCAAAATTTCCCCTTCCCTTAACCAATTTAACAAATTTTTCCTAGTTGTTACAAAATGGCTATTATTGTATATTCAAATATAATGGCCTAACATACTTACAAAAAAAAAACATAATACTAAGAAAAAGGAAGAACCATGCAATAAAATTTCAAAGGCACCATCATTCAACATGCCTATAGGAGTCTAGCTCTATATGTTCCATTGCAAGTTAATGAATAGAGTCCTCTTCCAAATCTTTTGGTGTTGTGGTGGAGTTATGGACACGACTTCTTTGGTTCATATTCAACAACCTATCCACATCTTCCCATAATTTTTCCACCTTGCCTCCCTACTCTGTGATGTTGCTTTCCATGTCATCCATTCTAACATCCAATTGAGAGATACAGAAAGTGAGTTGACACAAGGTTTACACCAAACCTTCCATCCTATCGTGCATAGTCCTCATTAGGCATTTGAGGTTGCAAATATCCCTAAAATCCCACACATTAATTCCACTCTTTAGGAGGAATTATAATGCCTTGAATTATTATACCATCAATTTACACCTAGACCAAACAAATGCTCCCAAGCCCCTTTTGAAACATGATCTTATGCTTCCACAAATGGGAATCCCTATAGCAAAGACATGCAGGGGAAAAGGCCCACCTGAGAGTAGAAAAAGAGACTAAACCAATATGGATTCCAACTCAGGTAGCAATTGCCATAGCTTGTGAGGGAAAACTCTAAAACCCCTGGAGAATGAACAAAGGCTTGCCACCATAAGAAAGGATAAAACGTTCCAAAACTTGATCTTTCCCCCACCAAACCCACTCTAGAACTAAGAAAGATGAACACAAGATCAACTCTAAGAGTTACAATGTTGAAGGAGAACATGATTTAGAGCAGTGTGCAGATATCTTTGAGTAGAGAAATCCCTTAGGAATCCTGAAACAAGAAAAGCAAATCCATAATGCCAATAATGTAAGTGACAAGATATATGTGTGGACCTAAGACTTCGCATGGGGGGGCATTTTAATAGATATAGCTTTTTCTAGCATGGTGCCTTGATTTGCCATGCGATTCACTAATTCATTATTGTTTTTTCAAATATGGATAAGGCTAATCCCATTGATTTCTTTGAGAGAATGGATAATTCACTTTTGAAACCTTCCTTGTTTAGTGTCCTCATGCTTAATTTTTTTTCAAGACAATTAATATTATGCTCCCTTAAGAATGGCATACCATTCAACTTGATTGTTTTTAGCGGTTCCTTGTCCCCAAGCGAAAGTGTTCACAACTATTCCTTCTGAGTGAAAAAGAACCACCCACCCCTCGCCCCTGGAACCTGCCACCCTATGTGTTATTTTACAAGACTAAAACAAAAAATTATGAAAAATAAAGTTAGTGGAATAATAGTTTGACCAATTATGGATGTAATTTACTCAATTAGTTGTAATCCCTTTAACCCTAATCATCAAGATAGATATTTTTCTTGCTAAAACAAAGTACTCATAAAATGTTGAGTTTAACTACTTATTAACTCATTTCATTAGAATTTCAAAATTTATCTTTAAAGTTTCATTATTATCCAAGCTTTATAAATGGCAGAACCCTTCTTTTATGGGTTTTACTTAAAGCCATTTAATTTTGTAGCAAGGATACAAGAGTTCCCATTAATATGAGTTTATAACTGAATTTTCAAATATATTGATATATTCAAATTTAAGCATTATACCATATACCTCACATTTATCTCTTCCAATTCAATGTATACTAATAACTAATAAAAGTCCATGAAAGAGGCTATTAAGCCTACATACATGCTTGAAATTCCCCATAGGCCTTCCTAATCAAACTACATTTCCTCACACTCCAATGGTAGCTATGGATGAAGACTTTTTTTTTCTTAACCACTACACATGCCTTCATTAACCTATCAACTTGATATCATTATAGAAATAAAAGACCCCCATAAACTAGATACACGATTAGTTCTCATGGCATAGGATTACAACCCTAAAGACCGTGAGTTATTATTCAACCATAATTTCCAAGTGAAGGATTGTATGGCTACTTTGTAATGTCCTCTTCTGCCTAGGCATTGAGGACCAACCCGCTAACCTATGTGAATCATGTGGGTTCGAGCGAGTACTGATAGTCAGGGAATCAATTGAAGACTGATGCCATTTACAGAAGAACTAGGGCATCAATATTATATCACCATTGGGTCGAAGAGGGCCACCAGAGCCAAAGGCCACCTTCATGCATGACATCTGAGAATTATTTAATGATGCATGCACCCAATTATGTCTCCATGTGCATGCATGCAAGTCAACTGCAAATTAGAAGTTAAAGTGACCTAATTAGGTCAAAAATAGGGTTTTCGCAATTGAGAGTTATAAAAGAAAGATAAAGTGAATGGAGAAGACACTTATGATTATTATTGATTTGGAGCTTCTTGAGTAGCAGCACAGCGTGCACCCACAGCAGTTGGGGTTGAAGACGGCATCTTCAGCTAATGGGGTTTCAACTGTGAAATATCTGCCCTAGTCTCATCCAGGGTAAACCATCCAAGTTCACCATTTGCTCTTCAACTTATTCATCCAGTTGCAGTTATCCAGTATCCATCAGAGATTGTTTGCGGAGACAGGTGTGCAGCCGTAGGGGGTTTTTTAGCTGGAAAACCACAAATCACTCGCTGAGTCCTCAAATCTCAGAATACTGGCACCATTCTCATCATCGGTATCATCCTCCAGTGCCCGGTGATTATCATCTTCCAGTTTGCTCATCTGGAGCAGTTCTCAACAGTTTTGGGAATCAGGGGGCGTGAGCAGCTAAACCTCCAGTTCAATTTGCTAGCCTACTTGTTGATCTCAGAACTTCTACATGTGTCAAGCATCCTCTCAGGCACGAGAATAATACCACTCCTGCAAATTCTCACCTGCATCATACCCTTCCTTCACTGAAAACGTCACATTTAGCTGATTGAGGTTTCATGTTGTTGGGGTATCACCGGAGGCAAGGAGCATCAGTTCTTCACCAGATCGGTTCTTACTACATGCATATTCTCTCTTGAGCATCATCAAGCCGTATTATCAGTGGTAAGTGTTGATCTATCATCATAAAATTCTCTACCCTAGTTAGCTGTAAAATAGGGCCATTTCCCTAGCACTTTGCGTGCAAATTTATTTTCAATATTATTGTACATCGGGAGGCTTAAGCAAGCCCTAGTGTAGAAAACAGTTGAATATCCGCATCTGGGATACTACATACTCTCATTCTTGGTAACAACAATTAGAAAAATCTAGTATTTTCCACTCTCATAAAAATAATATCACTCTCGAAAACCATTAGTTTGCAACCCTATTCCCTTGGTTAAGTTCATGTTCGAAGTCAACTATCGCTAGTTTCTCATAAGTGTGAAGTGGATTTTTCCATTGACTGTCATTTCGTTCACATTATCAACTGTGATGTGACTCCACTAAACTAGATAGACCTTCTCTTGGGAAAACCTTATCAATATAATTGTTTCTCCCACTATGATTATTGCAATAACTCTTTTATCAACAAAGTCACCCTCCCTATCCTTCAACAACAATGCAGTCGTTCACCAAATGGACTTTCCAAGTTCCTCACCTTTTCATCATACACCAAGAGAATCTTCTAAATACTACTTCATCCCACAATCTCCACCCTATCCTCTCCTCAAATCATACCAGGATCACATCTTTTTGGAACCCTAACTTGATACCTCCTTCCCATGACATTTAACATGAAATCAAACTTTTATTGGGTGCCTCGTTACCCAACTTAATGCTTGTCCCCTATTGAAAGTGTAGAAATAAACAATAATATTAAATTGTTGTTGATTACATGATGAGTTAAACCCAACACTTCCCCATGCGGTTCACTAGAATTTGTTATCCCTAAGGAGGAATCCTAGGAATATTAGCTGGTAATAGATAAGATCATTGTTAAAAATGGATATCCATTGCCTTGCATTGAATATTTGCTTGACCACCTAGTAGACCCCTATTGCTTCACCAAGATGAATCCCATGTTTGGATACCATCATATTCAACTGAATGTTGTCAAGACATGAAAAATGGTCTTCAAAACCAAATTTGTTCTTTTTAAATGGTTTGTCATGCCATTTGGCCTCACCAATGCTCCAATAAATTTATGTGGCTCATTACTAGCATTTTTTATACACATTTAAGGAATTTTGTCATCATATACCTTAATAAGATTATTATTTTTATTAAGACTTGGGATTATCACATCAAACATATCTACCAAACTCTTGACATCCTGCATGCAATTCAATAGTCTAGATAAACAACAAAAAAATGTGTTTTCAAACAATGTTATGATTCTTATGTAGGTTTCACAGTTTTGACTAATGGCATCAAGACCAATCTCTTATGCACCTCTAAATTGATAGTTTCCTCATACAACAATTAATATTAATAACTTTATTGATGGCATGAACTTCTATATCAATTTCATTTCTCAGTTTGCTAAAATTTATAGCCCACAACATCATGTATCCTGAATCAATGAGACTTTGTTTAGATTCAAGAGACAAAACATACTTTCACCAAATTAAAGAAAATTTTATGTTTAGATCTAATATTATGCCTTTGAAATCGTGAGAAACCTTTTAAGATTGAATTAGATGCCTTACTATTAGATTTTTAACATTAAACTAGCATTATATTAGGATCTTTAACTGAGAGAATAACAAGCACAACAATCAAACACAAGAGACAATGAACACAGTGTTTTTCCACGGGGAAACCATAAATGGAGAAAACCCCGCAACTTCCTCAGAGATAGAATCAGCACCAAAAGTAAAACCCAAAACAATAAGATGATCTCCCGACAGCAGTAGCCTCTTTCTTTCTAGCCTCGGCAACTTCTTCTCCCTCAGCTATGCACTACAACTGAGTGTGAGTGAGTGTGTGATAAATAGAGAGGCTCACTCTCTATTTATACTAATTCCCGACTTGACAATGACTCACTAGGGCTGACTTCACTAGGTGAGTCTAACAACCCTAGGGCCCTGGAATTGCGGGGACTTTAACCCTTGAACAATAGGAAGGTTACCCACCTTGAATTGACATGACTTGTTTACATTATGGAAACTCCCGATCGAAACATTGGGGCATGACATGACTCAATTACATTACAAACACTTCCCAGAATAAACATCGGGGTACAATACATAAGATATACAAGTGAATACATTCTAAAGTTACAATTACATCAACACTCCCTCTTAACTAGGAAGGTATTCTCTCGACACAATTTATCAGCACAAGTCTTCTTCTCTATATCATCTGGATCATCATCGAGTCCTCGTCATCTTCAAGTCATCTTCATCTTCAAGTCATCTTCGTCTTCAAGTCATCTTCGTCTTCAATTCATCTTCATCTGGATCTGGATCATCATCACTGGATTTGGATCATCACTCGATCTGTATCATCTCTGGTTCTGGAACATCTTTGATGGGTCATCATCACGGGTGCTATCTCTTGATTCTTCTCGTCATAGGAAGTTCTATAGAGCCAGCCCTTTTTCATGCTGGTTGTAGGCCTAGCCTCCATGTAGGTCTTTTCCAGCACTTATATCTAACCCTAAGTCAGAATGGCTCACCCAACACTTATATCTGATCATGTAGGAACCAATCCTATAATCATATAAAAAAGGCATGCCCAGCACTCACATCTGACCATGTGGGAACACATCCCACAACCCTGTTAGAAAGGCCCAACACTCACATCTGACAACCAATGTCAGAAAGGCCCAGCACTTACATTCGACAATGCGAGGAACCAATCCTCCATGCTGAAAGGGATCTGCACTTACATCTGATCATTGTAGGAACCAATCCTACAATCGCCTCATAATGGCTCTGCACTTACATCTGATCATTGTTGGAACCAATCCTACAATTGCCTCAGAATGGCTCTGCACTCACATCTGATCATGTAGGAACCAATCCTATAGTCACATCAGAATGGACCTCAGTCCCAAACTGAGCTTTCCTGGTAACTGACCAGGTGCCTCCATTCCAAGAATGGCATTCAGCGCTTATATCTGATCATGTAGGAACCAATCCTACAGTCACATCAAAATGGTTCAGCACTCACATCTGACATGGAAGGAACCAATCCTCTCACCATGATAGAATGGCTCAGCCCTTACATCTGACCATGGAAGGAACCAATCCTCTCACCATGTCAAAATGGCTCACAGACTCATCACTTCCCTTTGGAGGGAACCTCGATCTAGAGAACACCAAGCTTCTCCCCGAAGTACTCAAACTTCACTCTAGCTAATGGCTTTGTCAACACATTGGCTATCTGTTCATCTGTCGCAACATACTGGAGCTTCACTACTCCTCTCTGCACCATATCCTTGACATAGTGATACTTGATCTCGATATGCTTCGACTTGTCATGGAACACTGGGTTCTCCGACAACTTCACACAACTATGGTTGTCGCAATATATACAAGTAGCATCCAACTGTAGCTCAAATAAATTAGACAGTAGCTTCCTCGGCTATAATGCCTCACAACTAGTTGAACAAGTTGCAACATACTCCGCTTCAGGTGTACTCAGTGCCACACAGGATTACCTCCTACTAAACCAAGAGATCACACCTGATCCCATACTGAAGCAACACCCTGAAGTGCTCTTCCTATCGATGGCACTACCTTCCCAATCTGAATCAACATAACCCTCCAGGTTAATCTTCTGATTCGCATCATACTTGAGCCCATAATCAACTGTACCCCTCAGGTACCTCAGAATATGCTTTGTAGCAATCAAGAACTGGCTCAAGGTGTTCACAGCAAAGCAAATATCTGGTCTCGTATTCGTTAGGTACATCAAGGACCCAATCATCTGATGATACATCGTAGCATCAACCGCTTCTGATGAAGCATCACTCAATAGCTTCAGGTTCGATGCCATAGGTGTGGTCATGGCCTTGCAGTCCATCATCCCAAACCTATTCAAGATCTCTACTGCATACTTCCCTTATCTGAGGTATATTCCATTCGCATTCTACCACACCTCCATGCCTAGAAAATAGTGCATCATACCCAAGTCCTTCATTTCAAACTCGGCAGCAAGCTTCCTCTTTATATCAACAATTAACCCATCCATACCTGTTACAAACAAATCATCGACATATAGTAGTAGCATCACTGGGTTGCCATCTTCAACCTTGTAGTAAAGGCTAGAATCCACTTTACTTTTGGTAAAGCCCAAACTGGATAGAAAGCCATCAATTTTGCCGTACCATGTCTTGGGTTCCTGTTTCAAACCGTACAAGGCTTTATTCAATCTACACACATGAGACTCCCTTTCATGTGTCTCAAAACCGAGTGGCTGCTCCACATACACTTCCTCTTCCACTACACCATTCAAGAAATCAGTCTTGACATCCATTTGGTGTATCTTCCATTTCATCACTGTAGCCAGAGAAAGTACTGATCTGATGGAAGTGTATCTGGCTACAAGTGCAAAGGTTTCTTCATAATATATTCCTTCTTTCTGTGAGAAGCCACGAGCCACGAATCTTGCTTTATATTTCTCTATGCTACCATTTGCAGCATGCTTGATCTTGTAGATCCATTTGGAACTTACAACAAACTTCCCTTCTGGTCTTGGGACAACATCCCAAACACCAATCTTCATGATCGATTGATACTCTTTGATCATAGCATCCTTCCATTCTTTTCATTCTGTTGCTTCTTCATAGTTTGAAGGTTCTTTATTGATAAAGTCACACAAAAAAGATACATACTCGGAGCAGGACCTGGTCCTCTTTCTTTCTCTGTGATTCTCTTCTGGAGCCCCATATCTTTCCACACCTTGGATAGCTTCTCATACCCAAGCATGTTTCCTCTTGTGAGGATTTTTCTCCTGAGGTGGATCTACAGGTTCTTGAGGTTCTTCAAATTCTCGATCTTCTTCTTGAGTTTCTTCGTTCATGGTTGTGTCATGAATTCTGGGTGCTTCTAATTCTTCAGGATCTTCAGCAGGTCTCTTTCTGGATTTGTTGTAAGATGAGTCTTCATCAAATGTTACATCCCTGTTGATGTCGATCTTCTTGAATCTTGGGAAGTATATTCTGTAAGCCTTCGAGCTTTCAGAGTATCCCACAAATATACCCTTCTTTCCTGAAGGATATAACTTTGTCCTCTTTTCTTTCGGAATGTGTATGTACACTAGACAACCGAATATTCTGAGATGGCTGACTTTTGGTTTCTTGCTGGAAAAGACTTCTTTAGGTGTCTTGTTCTCGAGTACTCTATGTGGAGTACGGTTCTATACATACACCGTTGTTCTGGAAGCTTCTTCCCATAGATGCATGGGAAGATCTTGATCATGAAGCATTGCTCTTGCAGCTTCCATGATAGTTCTATTATTCCTTTCTGCAACCCCATTCTATTGTGGATTATATGGAGTGGATAACTCCCTCTTAATCCCTGAATCTTTGCATAACTCTTTGAATTCATTTGATGTGAATTCTTCGCCATTATCTGATCGAAAGGTCTTGATCTTATTTTCTGTGTGGTTCTCAATAAAGGCTTTGAATTCCTTGAACTTGATGAAAACTTCATCTTTGTTCTTCATAAAGTATATCCATGTCTACCTAGAATAATCATCAATAAAATAAACATAGTATACATACCCGCTTAAAGAACTGGATGACATTGGACCACATACATCAGAGTGAATGATTTTCAAGATTCCTTTTACTTTGCTTTCGCTACTTGGAAATGTTTTCTTTGTGTTCATTCCTTTCGCACATCCCTTGCAGACTCCTTCATGTTTTGCTTGAATTTCTGGAAGATCTTCAACAACTTTGCTTGCAAGTGGTAGTGCTCTATAGTGCACATGTGCAAGCCTTCTATGCCAAAGTTCATTTGGCTCTACTATGTCATGGACCAAAGCTTTCTCTGGATGGCCCTTCAATTTGTATAATCCTCCTTCTTGTTCTCCAATTACTATTGCATCATCAATAGTCTTTCCTCTTGGCCACATGAGGACTTGGCCATCTACAAATGCAACCCTCATTCCTTTTGCATCCAGTGCCGATATGGAGAGAAGATTCTTCTTTAGTCCTGGTACAAACAAGACATCCTTCATTTTCATAGACTTTCCAGAGTCTAGCTTGTAGGAGGATTCACCACTACCTTTTATGGGATATTGGTAGCCATCCCCAAGTTTCACCTTATGGGGTGAATTATGTTCGGATAGTTTCTCAAAAGATTCCTTGAATCTTTTCATGTGTTTGGAATCCCCATTGTCAATAAGCCAATATTTGCTTCCATGAGTGACAATTCCCGTGAGAGTGGAGATCAGAACATATTCTTCATCACTTGAAGAGTCTTCACTTTCTTGTTTTACTTTCTTCCCAGGAGGATCATCATCCTCAACAGTGTGAGCATGATGTCTTCTTTTGGAGTTCTTCTTCTTCTTGGATCCACTCTTATTCATGGGACAACTTCTATCAAAGTGTCCTCTTTCATCACATGTATAACATATGAGTTTGGATGGATCCCTTCGTACAAAATTATTTTCTGATGAGAATGCTTACCTTGGTGATGATGATTTTCCCTTCTGCCTTTCTTGGAGTGTACTGTGAGAGCTTGATCTTCACTTCCCATTTTTTCTTCTCGAGCTTCTTCTTGTGAACATTCTTCCCACGGTCTACCGAACCTGATTAGCTTCTTCCTAGCATAGATTCCTTGGATGAAAGAATCCCATGACCTAGGGAGACCATTCAAGGTTGTCATCACAATTTCTACATTCTCCACTTCTTCATCTACTGCTTCAAGTTGTTCTTTGATATAGGTGACCCTTGTGAAGTATGATTGGATGGTCTCCTCATTTTGTATCTTTACATTCTTCAACTGGTTCCTTAGAGTCATCTTCTGGTTTATGTTCTTCCCTTCAAACAGTTTGGTTAAGGCATCAAACATAGCTTTAGGTGTCTTGAGGGAGGACACCTGTGGTATGAGGTGATCCTTGATTGAATCAGCAATAATCCTCTTTGCCATAACCAACTTCTTCTTATGTAAGTACTTAGCCTCATCTTCCTCTCAAACTGGAACCTCCTCATTAATGTAGGAGTCCAACTCATTTTCTTCCAGGACCAGGGAGATCCTATACTTCTAGGCTCGAAAGTTATCATCTCCCTCAAGCTTTTCATCAAGCTTGGTATGATGAGACATCTTAACTGAGAACCTCAAATGGAAATACAAAATATTTAGATCTTACCAGGTCAAGATGTCGGATTTGGATTTGGAGCTGAATTTCTACAGTGCTGGTTCAGGAGCAGATTAGGGTTTGACTTTTCCAGAGTTCTGTCCAACCAAATGCTTTGATCTTGATCTCTAAACTATGATTTTGAGGAGGAGATCAATCCAGGATTGGGCTCACTCAAAAATTCCACTTCTATGGAAAGCCCTAATTTTTGGCAGTAGTGTCTGGTCCAAAACTAAAAAAATTCAGAATCAGATTCTGCTTCGACAAAAAGATGCGCCCTAGGGAGGAGAGTCAACCCAACCTTCTTTTGCTGAAAATCTATGGAGAGAGATCGAAAAATTAGGAAGCCCTAGTTCCCGCAGCTGCACAGTTTCTTCTTCTTAGGTTAGCTCTGATACCATGTTAGATTTTTAACATTAAGCTAGCATTATATTAAGATCTTTAACTGAGAGAATAACAAGCATAGCAATCAAACACAAGAGACAATGAACACAATGTTTTTCCTCGGGGAAACCATAAATGGAGAAAACCCCGCAACTTCCTCAAAGATAGAATCAGCACCAAAAGTAAAACCCAAAACAGTAAGATGATCTCCCAATAGCAGTAGTCGCTTTCTTTCTAGCCCCAACAACTTCTTCTCCCTCAGCTATGTGCTTCAACTGAGTGTGAGTGAGTGTGTGATAAATAGAGAGGCTCACTCTCTATTTATACTAATTCCCGACTTGACAATGACTCACTAGGTGAGTCTAACAACCCTAGGGCCCCGAAACTGGGGGGACTTTAACCCTTGAACAATAGGTGGGTTACCCACCTTGACTTGACATGAATTGTTTACATTATGGAAACTCCCGATCGGAACATCAGGGCATGACATGACTCAATTACATTACAAACACTTCTCAGAATAAACATCGGGGTACAATACATAAGATATACAAGTGAATACATTCCGAAGTTACAATTATATCAACACTCACAGCACCCCATTGGTGTTGTAATTAAATACGTATGACATCTAGTGGCTTATCCTTTGGATAGTTTGTCATCTATCAAATTAAACTACAATACATATGATAAGGAATTTCATGCTTTGGTGCATGTATTGAAACATTGGAGGCAATATGTCCTAGGCAAGGAAATTCTTCTTCATATGGATCATCATCCTTTAATCTTCCTCAATTCACAATCCAAATTCAAGATCAATGACACCTCAAGTGGTCTTCCTACAGCCAACAATTCCACAGTCATTATATACAATATGTGTTGTGTGAATAAAGTGATATATCTCCTTGGCCACCCTCTGGCACTCACCTTTCCTATTATTGACATTCACATAACAATTTATGGTGAGTGGAAGCAATGGTATGCTACATATCCATATCTAGGGCCTATCACCGACACCTTTCAACACCCAATAGTGGTCAATCAAATCCCCATTTCAAACTACACACTCTGGGATTGATGGTTCTATAAACTCTCTTAGATTTGTGTTCCCACTTTGAATGCTCTGCTATTTTTATTCATGAAGAACATTCCTTGATTTACGGAGGGATTTTTTTCACCAATAACACATTGCAACACTTGCAAAAGTATTTATTTATTTTTACTAACCATCTCATAATAGGTCAATGATTTTAATTAGTCATCATGTCGTATGCGACTAAATGAATCCTACAAACTACAAAATTAGGTTATATCAAACTTTTCCAATTCCTTCCATGCTTTGGGAAGCCATTTCATTAGATTTCATTAGCACTTTCCTAGTGTCATCTCAAACACAACAATATATATGTGGTTGTTTGTTGATTATGCAAAATATCACGTTTTCTATGGTGTTGAATAATTTCAACACATAAGATAGTAGACATGTTGTTTTAGCACATATTGTCACATCTTGGACTTGATTTTACAATCACCTTAGATAGGGATGTTTGCTTTCTAAGTCATTTTTGTTAAGTTGTTGTGGTATCTTATGGAATACAAACACCAATGCTTATGGAATACAAACAACAATATCTCACTATCTTTCACCCACGAACAAATGAACAAGCATAAGTAGTTAATCATACATTGATCGATGCGATATTATGGTTGCAGGATTGAGGACGTGAGCAAGATTCTAACCGGCGATCTTGCTGCATCGACGAGACGATTGGATCGATCTGGTTCTGATCACTGCGTTCGAGGAGTAGGGTATTGGAGGAGTTCTTCCCTACACTCAAATCGATTGGCTGTGAGGCCTTCGCAGCCTGTGGTTCCCACAGGTCTGCATGCAGTTGATGTGCTAATAGTGGTTCCCCAGACCGGTTGAGACTTTACTAGCGGGGCATAGAGATGGTGGCTGAGGTGGGCGAAGATCCACTGCCTGATCTACACTCAGATTCCTTCGACAAGTTAATAGTATCTCATAACAAGAGATTTGGTAAAGGAACCCCACCGAAATTTGTCAAAAGAATTGAAGTTGTGCCAGAAGTTGCCCTACCTTCGGAAGAAACTATTCGGGTTGCTCTTTCCCTGGAAGATCGAGCTCTGATAGGGCAATTCATTGGGCTCTGGCCCTCACCAAAAACTACTGATAGCTAGGTTCAAAGGAACTAGAGACCCCTAATCTCAAAAAATGTATCCTCATACTCAGTCGGAAGGGGTTACTTTCTGTTCGACTTCAAATCCAAGGAAGACAAAGATCTAATTTTCAGGAATGGGACCTACTTCATGGGGCCGCAAGGTCTCTACCTGAACTGGTGGACTTCAGACTTCGACCCCGAGGCTGACACCCCCAAAGCAGTGCCAGTTTGGGTTAGGCTCCCTAATCTTCCTATGCACTGCTAAAACCCTAAATCTCTCCATGCTATAGGGAACATCCTGGGGAAATACATTGACATGGAAATCCCAAAGGACCAATATGCTTGTGCCCGCATTTGCGTGGAGGTTGATCTCGAAGCTGGTTTACTAGAAGCCATAAAATTAATAGTGGGGAATTGATTCCATTTCCAAAAACTTGACTACGAACATCTGCCTTTCAAATGCAGAGCATGCCATGAATACGGGCACTTCATCCGTAACTTCCTTAGAAATCCTGAGATCCAGCAAGACAAGGAGGAAGGATGGCATATGGTGAAAAGAACTAAAACTAAAAACCAAGCTGGAGAGGTACAAAAGAAGGGTGAGGGGAATAAAGAATCAAGAGTAATCTCCTTGGAAGGAACTCAAGAAACGATAAAGAGACTAATGAGATAAGGGATGATTCCAATGATGCAAAAGAGAAATCCAGCAATGGAGAGAGCAAGGATTCAGAAGTAGCAGACCAAAATGTAGGAGCAGCAGTGATAAAAGAAGGAGAAAGCATGGGAAAATCAGAGGAGGATACTGATTCTGAAAGAAAAGGAAGAGGAAGAAGGGGAAATAGAACTGACTACCCCAAGAAATAAAAAAACCAAAGGAAGGAAATAAAAAAAAGAAGTAAGGGAGCAAGCCACCTATAAGGATAAGTTGCAAGGCTCCCAGTTAACCCTGAAAAAGTTGTTGAAAAACACAAGAAACACCTGCCAGCATGGGCATGCCCAGAAAGGGATGCCTTTGGCCTCCAAAAGTAAGTAATGAAGGTCCTCTCTTGGAACTGTAGAGGTCTTGGTAGAAAAATCAAGGAAGAAGCTATGAAAGATTTAACTTCTTTATATCAGCTAGACATCTTTTTGATCCAGGAGACCAAGATGGAGGAAGACGCATTCCTCCAAGTAAGTGTAAAATTTTGGGGAAAAAGTGGAAGGGCTGCAATCAGCTCAAGGGGTGCCTCTGGAGGCATTGGAACACTTTGGGACGATAAGAAATTTGAGGTTGTTGACATCAAGTACAGCTCAAGCTGGATCCTCACCCTGCTGAGGAAAAAAGAAACTAATATCCTGGTAAGAATTTTCAATATTTACTCTCCTAACTCTTATATTGAAAAAAACATCTGTTGGAATCTCCTTCATGATGAAAGGAGTAATCTACAGGGTTATGTCATTTTTGCGGGGGATCTAAATATTACCCTAAGGCAAGATGAAAAAAGAGGGGGGTCTCTGGTCAGAGATCCCATAAGAGAAATTGTTGATGAGATCATATTGGCTTGGGATCTCTCAAATGTTAAACCTTCTAAAGGAAAATACACCTGGAATAATAAGAGGCTAGCCTCCTGGCATATTGCAGCCAAACTTGATCGATTCCTAGTCCAGGACACTTTCCTTCTGTTGGGTCGGAATTCGTCGTCTAAAATATTACCGTTTGGGGGATCGGACCACAAACCTATTATCCTTGAGATGTGGAATGATAAGAACCTAGGCCTTATTCCATTTAGATTTAATCCATTGTGGGCCAAACACAATGAGTTTTTAAGGATCATGGTTGATGCATGGTCTCCCTCGGTCACTAGATCTCCCTTCTTTGTATGGGAAGAGAAACTCTGACAACTTAAGAAGGCTCTTAAGTCTTGGGAAAAATTGATTCCCACTCGAAATCATAAGAAAACCCAAGCCGCGCTAGCGTTGGAGATTCACCAGGCTGACATGGAGACAAAAAATATTGATCACGTTGACCTTCAAAAAGAGGTTAAGTTGCAAATTGACCTCCACGAAGCATGCAAGTAAGAAGCCGAATGGTGGAGGAAAAATTCTAGGTGCAAATGGCTCAAAGACGGTGATAGGAACATCGGTTTCTTCCACAAGCAGGCTGAGGCTAGGAAAAACTTCAATCAAGTGCTCGAGATCCATGCTCATGATAGGGTAATTAATAATTTTGAAGACATTAAATCCGAAGCTTCCAGGCACTTCGACGATCTATTCTTTGCTCAGCCTATCAACGCTGACATCGAGCTCTTGGATCTTGTTCCTCGGTTTGTTAAAAATATTGATAATGCTAGTCTAAATTATAAAATCACTTTGGAGGAGATTAAGGAGGCCATAGATGACATGGAGGATGATAGAGATCTTGGCCCTGATGGGTATAATGCCAACTTCATCAAAGTTTGCTGGGAAATCATAAAAAATGACTTGTCCAATATGGTTATCAAATCACAGAGGTGTGACAAAATTGGAGGCAGCACAAACTTTGCCTTTTTGGATCTCATCCCCAAAGAGAAGGATGCCAAATCCTTTGATGGGGTCTAGCCTATATCCTTGTGCAAGATTGGCTATAAAATTATAACTACGATTATGGCTAGAAGACTAAAACATATCCTTCCTTATCTTATTCCTGAGAACCAAGGAGGCTTCGTTAAAGGCAGAAAAATTTGGGACAATATCATTTTAGTTCAAGAGGCAATCCATTCGAGTCTGAAGAACGGTGATAAAGGAATGGTGGTGAAAATTGACTTAGAAAATGCTTTTGATATAGTCGTCCATTCCTTTCTCTATCAAGTAATGTTGAGATTTGATTTCGACCCAGGATTCATCAAATGGGTCAAGTCCTGTATCAGCAAGCCCTGGATCGCCCCGCTCATCAATGGAAGGGATTCCCCCTTCTTTCAAGCTTTGAGAGGTCTGAGGCAAGGATGCCCACTCTCTCCCCTGCTTTATGCAATCCAAGCTTCGGTCCTTAGTCTTCAGCTGGAACAAGCCAGGCAAGGTCAGGATCTCTCAGGCATTAGGATGGCTAGAGGTACGAAATATATCAATCACGCGTAGTTTGCCGATGACACTATCTTGCTTGGAGGAGCCAGTCAGATTATAGCTCGTAGATTCAAGAGCGAAATGGACCGTTACTGCCATGCCTCGGGAAGCAAAATCAACTTAAGGAAGAGCCAGATCTATGGCTGGAATATCAATCCAAGGGGAATGTCAGAAATCTCCCGGGTCCTTGAAATTGATGGAGTGATCAGCTGGGACTCCTTTAAATACCTTGGGGTCCCTATTTTCAAATCGAAGCCGAAGAGCTCAGCTTGGAACCCTATTGTGGATATAATCAAAAAGAAAATCCTTGGATGGGGAACAACCTGGCTAAATTTGGCTGGGAAGGTAGTGCTAATAAAAGTTGTTTTGAACAACTATCTTCTTTACCAATTCTCCCTTCTGCTAGCCCCGACCAAAACTATTGCCATGATCGAAGACCTGGTGAGATCATTCCTCTGGCAAGGAGGGAATAATGGGAGGGGTAAAAAGTTTGCTTTGATCAGTTGGAAAAAAATCAAGATGCTAAGGCCGGAGGGTGGTCTGTAAATTAGAGACTTAAGAATTCAAACCCTGGAAATGGAGCCAAGTTTCTATGGAATATGATTGACTCCAATCCATCCTGGTGCAATCAAGTGATAAAGTGAAAATATTTCCCAAGGCCGAGACTCAGATGCCTTGAAATTGATTAAGAGAACAAGAATACCTCCCCTATCTATGGCCTCTGCAAAAAAGCACTGCCTATTTTCAAGGAAGAGTTGCACTGGATCCCAAGCAACAAAAAAATTGATTAACATTTGGAAGGACGTAATCCTAGGGAAACCTCCACCAATTCTTCCAAGACTAAAACAATGGTTGGTTGCATTGGGAATTAATACCATATGGGATATCTCTGAATGGGAAATCGACACTCCTCATCGATGGGCTGGGTGGGCCATTCCTGAGTGCCCTGAAGAACTTAGTAATGAAAAAAAACTTTTGTTGAACCACTTATTAGGTCTCACTCCGGTGGCCAAGCTCAGAAAGGACCGTCGTGGATGGGGAAGCTGCTCATGTAGCTATTCAGTGTTTGAGGGATATCAAAAATTTGTTGTTGTTCCTAATGTGCCAGGTAATCCTACAATTTGGAAATACTTATGGGATTGTAAAACATTGCCAAAGATAGATATGTTCATCTGGACGTTGCTGCATGAGAAAGTGCTCACCGACGAGAATCTGGAGAAACGTGGGTTTGCTGGTCCCTTTCGTTGTCCCCTTTGTGCTGAAGCTAATGAAAAAATCAGTCATCTCTTTTTAATCTGTCCTTATGCCATCTCAGTCTAGAGGGAAGTGCTGAATCGTTGGGAGGATGGGATTCACTTGCCAGAAAAAATTCAGATGTGCTTCTTCAATTGGGATAAAATGTATAATTGTGAGCTAAATCAGAAAAAAGGACTGAGAGCTTGCTGGATGAAACTTCCTAAAATAATATGCTGGTGCATTTGGAATGAACGAAACCACAGAATCTTTCAGGACAAAACCCAGCCAGCGTGGAAGATTGCTATTAAGGTAAATGCCTTATTGGGTGAGGTTGTTAGTGTTTTAAAGATTCCAAATAACAAAGGTAATTCGATAGACAATGAAAAAAATTGGCTGCAAAGTCTTAATATTTATGCTGAAAATAATTTGGCTAAAAAACATTTGGAAAATTGGGAAGTTAGATTGGACAAATCTCAGTTTGAGAACTGGCTGAAAGAAAGGAAGATTTTTAAATTGTTTTTTGATGGAGCCTCCAAAGGGAATCCTGGAAGAGCGGGAGGTGGCAGGGTTGTTACTGATCCAGTTGAGAAAGTTGAGATAGAATACTATTGGAATATAGGGCAAGATTATAATAATATGGCTGAGGCATATGGGCTTTGGCAAGGTCTCAAGCAGTTGAAGAAGAAAGGAGTGGAAGAGGTAATGGATTTTGGAGATTCTTGGTTAATAATTCATGCATTGAATGGGGGAAGTCAATGTAAGAAAGAGAGTAGCAAGGTTGATTAATAGAATCAGGTCTAATGCCAAAATGTTTAGGAGGATAAACGCTTTTCATATTCTTAGGGAGCTAAATGCTATGGCGGATCTTGTAGCTAATAAATATATAGTTGTAGGTCAAAATGAACTATTTGTAAATTCATTTGTTAGTATTGATATCCCCTCGTAGATCGATCTTATTATTGGATAGGTCTATTTGATTGGAGGATGTAGAATTTGTTATGATTGGTTGTAACCAGATCCCTCTTTCAGCAATTTCTATGCTGAGTTCTAATATATAACATAATCGTTTTTGTTAAAAAAAAATCATACATTGATCGATGTAGAACATGAGAGCACAACCCCTAAGAAGGGATCCCGATTAGTAGAGCACTTTTCCACGAGGACACATTTTCATATATCAAGCATCATTCAGTTGCACAACTTATTATTTATATCATCCTTCAAGCTAAATGCACATCATGTATACTTTATCTTTCTTTCTAGCCTCGGTTTCTATGCATTGAGTTTATTATTTTATTTACCTAGTAGTTACCTAGAGTGAACCCATTGTAAACCTATAAGAAGGTATTTTCCTATATGAATAGCATATTTAATGTATTCTGGGTTTACAATGTTTGTCTTATTTTCTCTCTTGCCTTGGTTTTCTTCATTTGTTCATAGTTTTTTCAAGATCGGGCTCATTATGACAGTGTAGCGATGCTCTGCTCTAGTAGATAAAATCTCATTTCTAGATCATTTTCAACATGTTCTTCATGATGATGCCCCACCATTGTTGGTCTTCAGCTTCTCTATAGGCCCAAAAACAATGTTTGTCCACTATTTTGGTATTCATTGCAGGTCATACCATACAAGTCTTCCGAAATATTTTCAAATTTGAGCATTGATACCATAAATTTGTTAACAATCATCTTTGATGTAGTTTGTTTAGATATATTATTTTAGGATATCAATTGAGCTTTGTTATGGATATCAATTGAGCTTTGATATGGATATCAATTGAGGACACCATGTGAACATCTTGCATTTTCCCACAATCATTTTCCAACTAGCAACTCAATACACAAAAAATGGCCTCTTCCTTTGTTCAACAAATTGTCAAAATTCAATCACAGGTCCAAGAAACTGTCAATAAAACCAGAAACATGTAAACACTCTATAATAAATATTGCAATCCCCCTCCCTTCAACAATAGTTATTCCTTAAAAAGAAACACTTTAGAATACATAAGCATCACAAGTTTCATAAAATTCATTATAGACCATATGAAATTTTGTAGTAGATGGTGTTAATGCCTTCAAACTAGACTTGTCAAGTCGGTGGGGTATTCACTTGGTCATAATGTTACCCTATTGAAAAAGAGTTTCCTTAATCTCTCATCCTAGTCACAATGTGCCTAACTTTCATCCCCCTCTCATGCATGATACATTTATAGACTTGTGTAGAATAACTACTCATTCATTTTGGAACCATGCCAGTTGTTGGATCGCAAGGTAAACTTCCCACTCAAGCAAAATACAGGATGAGTCAACCCGTAAGTTTTCTCATCTTCAATCATAAGTAGGAACGCTTACTACTCGAAACAAGGAGAAATTGATATAAAAAGAGAGATAGAATGCAAGAAGAAACACATCCAACTTAGAGAAAGCATGCCCTTAGAAAACATGCTCAACTTGGGAAGAGTAGGTAAAATATATTATAATTTATTTATGAGTAGTTGAAGGATGTTATAGTTTATTTTTGAAGTAGTTGAAGAATCTGATATGTAAATTTATTTAAGAAAAAAACAAAATAAAGTAAATACAAAAGTTTTTTTTAAGCCTATTCTAATTTTCTTTATTGCTTGGATTATAATTTAAGTTTTGTTTGGTTGAGTTTTCTTCATCTCTTACCTCATAATTATATCTCTATAGCCATATTTAAAATGGGAATATGTCATTAAGAGTGTTGTTTTTGGAACTTAAACAACTCATTACTAAAGATTTATATACTCACTCGATCTAGTTTCATCTCTTTCTAAATATATTTGGTATATGTATTTTATAAATAAAATTGGAATATCTTATTCAAAGTGTTGTTTTTGGAACTTAAACAACTCATTATTAAAGATTTATATACTCACTCAATCTAGTTTCATCTCTTTCTAAATATATTTGGTCTATGTACTTTATAAATAAATGGTTATTAGAATTATGACTCTTTAGAAAAGGAATGTAACATTTACTAGTTCCAAACTTTTTTTTTCAATATAAAAGGCATGTAGTTTTATATTCATTATAGAATCAAAATTACATAAGAACCAAAATAAATCTCCATCTTCCCATCAGAAACTACAAACACTCTACCAAAACTGATCATAATCGTGACAAAATAGAATAACCGAACTAAATGTCTTTTTAACATCCTTCTGATACATATCACTTACAAAAAACAGCTACCAAACTATCCAACCCCTTGAGAAGAAATCAATCTCGCAGAACAAACTAAACCACATGCTCCTTAAGAACATGAACAAAAACCATCATCAACCATAACACCATCTACAAATCCAAAAAACTGGGTGTATCCAACCATATCGCCAATAGATTTCTTGGATAATGAATCTGCTTCTTCATTAAGAGCTATGAATATGTGCTTGAAAGAAATAACATGAAAAGACTTTTTAATATCCTCAACCCTTCCCATCCAGTTGTATAAACATAAGGATTACAATGAATTCAAGCCATTTCCCCAATCTATTACTACCTTTGAATCACCATAAACATTCAAATCATAGAAACCTCTTCTCTTAGAAAACCACAGTAAACCCCAAAGAGCAAGAAGCTCTACAAAAGTATGTGTTCCATCACCCACTCCCATCTTCAACTTCATGCAATGATTTCCTTTCAATCTAAAAAACATGCCAGCTCCACGCTTCCCTTCCTGTTGAGCCCCATAAAAAAAACCATAGATAACATCTTCTGATAAAAAGGGACTAATATAAGACTGTTTTCCTTAATAAACATCTCCCTTCTTCCATTCCTGAATATCTACTAAAATATTTCAAATTGTAACATTTACTAAAGGAGTTACATCCTAGAAAACCCATCTATTTCGCGTTTTCTATACTTCCCAAAAGACAAAAAAAGGTAACTCCTTTAACTTCTCTTTTATGTTAAACCATTCCAACAAGTTATCCTCAATGCTTCCCAAACTCTAATTAAAAAAGATTGAGGGCAATCTACCAGCCTCATTCCAAACAACCTTGAAAAAAGAGCAATGTAAAAAGATATGATCCATAGACTCAGTATAGTTTCTGCAAAGATAACAAAAACCTAGTCCAACAAAACCACAGCATTTGAGTTTCTCCCATACCAAAATTTTCCTTTTTAATAACAACCAACAAAAACACTTCACCTTTATAGGCATAATTGTTTTCCATAAAAACCTGTACCACCACTTAATATATAATATTCTTCTCTGATCCAATAAAACCCCGTAAGCAAACTTAACAATAATAACGCCAAAAATAATATTTGGTTCCCAAACTAAAACATCATCCCTGTGATCAAAGCATATACCCACCTGTTTTTCTGCACTTATTTTATTGTAGAAAGTGCATTTCACTTAAAAACCCTCTTCAATAATATTATATTTTTAGGAAGCTTCAATAATATTATATTTTTAAGAGGCTTCAATACTACTATAATAAATAAGTAAACACGCATATTAATTATTTTGTTTTTGCGTCGAGAGGTGCTCTACAGCCCAGTATGAGGGAGATCTTGTAACGTTATGTTATAACGTTTTTTCCATATTAAGTCGACAAAAAAAACAACCTAATATGAGGGAGATCTTGTAACGTTATGGTGTAAAGTTTGTTACTAACAAAATAATAAAAAATAATTTTTAATTATTCGCCAAAAATAAATGTCGGCCAAAAAACCAACCTAATGTGAGGGAGATCTTGTAACGTTTGTCGAGTAACTATATATTTTTTTGTTTAAAACAAATCAATGACTATATATGACACACCAAAGTTGATAACTCATTGAATACAATACCTAAAAAGAAATTTGCACGTAAAAATATTTGATCCCTCTAATGCTTAATAAAACCTAGGATTTAAATCTAAGCTAATGTATATAGTGATATTGACCACAAAATGATGACAAACTTATTTAAAAAAACACAATACAAAATTATTTAACCCTATGTAACATTATTTTGTTATCACTCTTCATGCCGTTGACGTAAGTTTCTGTCATCTTTCTTTTCTTTTCATTTTTGAAGTTAAATAATGGAATTCTTTTGGATTCTAAAAACTAAGTCCCATCATGTACTTCCGTTTATGTGTGTTTAAAATTCAATCTCTTACTACTATTTTATTGTTTTAACCAGTCTTAGTGTATATTTCCTTTTAATCTACGTTTATTTAAAAAATAAACAAATTTGATGTCTTATAAGTGTCATGGTATATGTGTTGTAGATATGATAAAGTTAAACTAGTTTCATATTATAAGTATATGATATATTATTAATGCTAAGCAATTTATTAATATGGTATATTAAGATATTACTTTATTTATGGATATTATATAAAATGAAACTATTTATTTGGTTTTGAAGTATGATTTGTAATTATTTTCGATTGATTAAATGTTTACTTTTCTTATTTTTTTTCAAAGAAAAAAATCGTAAATATTTTATTCATATTCAGCAGATGGCCCTCATAGTCCATTATACAAAATACAACTAAGAAGTTGTTATTTACAAAAGTTTGCCTCAGAAGGAGCACAAAATCCACAATCCATATCCAAAACTGATCCAACTGAAAAGTTGTCATTACATACAATATATCATCATAAGATCATAATGTTCACCAAAAACTTTTCAACAGAAAAGAAATCAAAATCCATGCAATAATTAAGTCTGATCGTAGCAGACTTATTTCATCATTCCTGAATATATCAGGTCAGATCAACTGTGTCAGGTGATCAAAAGCATAAAATCATAGCAAAACTAGCATGCTGGTGTAGTCTCATAAGTGTAAGACAATAGCTGATAAAAAAAATCAGCAGCTAGAAATTGGCCAATTCCAGGCCATCCAAAGAAGAAAATAACATATCCATATCCATTCATAACCAAATATGAAGAGTCCAAACAGCCCGCAAGTCAAGCTCCAAGAATATTGCTTGAGATCACCAAATGCAAAAAGATGCATAAAAATATCAGCCACTGCATCATATCAAGTGTAGAGCAATCCATAAATGCCCAAGCATTTAACTCTCCAAAAGAACCAGCAATCTGTCAGAAAAAGATCAAAAGCAAGTTGCCACCATCATGACAAAAAAACAGTCCAACAAACTGCAAAGAACAGACAGCACACTGCAACATTAGAAAACCTGAAAAGTTTCTATGGTTTCTGCCTCTCTCTGTTCACATGTACTCCAAAAACCTTCAAGTATGCTGCCACCTGCTTTAGCCAAAGAATCTGCTTTGAAATTTCTTTCCCTATAAATGTGTTTGAAAGACACATAATCCAGACTGTCAGCTAAATAGTGAACATCTTGAAGAATCATGGCTAGTTCAAGATTTTGTAATCGATACTTACCAGATGCCCAATTAATAACTAACTGGGAATCCCCAAAAACTTGAATTTTATCCAAATTATGCATCCGAGCCAGCCTAAGGAGAAGCTTAAGTGCACATAATTCTGCAAAATTATTGGTACCCAAGCCTAAACCTGCTTTGAAAGTAATATGATGCCTATCAGATATGAACAAGATACCTCTAGCCCCACAAATCATTGGATCCCCAGCTGCAGATCCATCAAAGTAAACCCATGCATAAGATTGATCAATTTCTTCCACAAATATAGATCTGATAGAGACCACAGATAAAGACTGAGGTAAATTCTTCAACATACCCAAGCTATAGCTTGATATCTGTGCTGGAGTTGAGTCAAGATCCTCAAAGCAAGACCTATTTCTTGCTTTCCAAATAAACCAGCGAACAATGATAGGTAAAGATTTGATAAGTGTCACATCTGATAACAAACACCAGTTTTTAAAACAATCAGATAGGGAATCTCCATTCCAAAGATTATTAAGATTCAGATGATCCTCAATTATTGACCAAACAGATTGAGTAAATGGGCAGTCTACTGCAATATGAAAATTGGATTCACAGTTCTGTTTGCATAAAAAACACCTACCAGGACCTTCTCTACCTCTCAAGCAGAGAACATCCTAGGTCAATGCTTTACCTGAGAGGAGAAACCAACTAAATTTTTTTGATTTTAGTGGACACTTCATCTTCCATAAGACCTTCCACCACCAGAACGATTCCACTTCTCTATTAATAAGTTCAGCATATCCCACTTTAGGAGAATACTTACCTGCTTTAGATAAATGCCAGATGAGACAGTCATCTGCATTAGAGAGTCTAACATGGCTAGACTTGAGAATGGCAATATATCCATTCCAAGCAGCAATCTCAAGTGGGTCATTAAAACCCAAGGTATTTGCAGATAACCATTCTTGTGACATTAAAACAGACATACCATGAATTCCAATATTAGAGAGAAGATGATAACCAGCCAAATGTAATCTATCTATCATAGGAATAGGAAGATCATGTCACCATTTACATCCAACCCACGGATCTAAACCATTACGAACAACATTGCCAAAACCAACCTTCCAAACCAGAAAATTCCCAATGAGATCAAAAGCCCAAAGTACAGCTTTCCAGCATATTGAAATGTTCTTTTTATTTTTAACAGAAGATCTAATCCAGTCCAGTTTATTCAATGGATAAATATATTTCTGAAAAGATGTCTTAACCCATAAACCCGAACCATGAATGATATCCCAAACCTTTTTTGCTGCAAGAGCCTTAGCAAATAAAACAGGGACCTTAAGTCCCCAACCACCTAAAGATTTAGGCAAAGCAAGAGACTTCCAAGATATCCAGGGTAAACTAGAGGAGTTATGTTTACCAGCCCAAATAAAGTTAAAGCAAAGCTTTCTGATTTTGTCTATGACACCCATAGGAACCCAAAAATGCATCCAGTAGACTAGAATGGCCTCTAACACAACTTTAATCAAGATCATCTTTCCTCCTTTGGACAACCAACAGAAGCTCCAATTCTGAATCCTTTGTTCAACTTTAATAATCAGCCAATCCCAATCCCTAATAAGATATCTGCAGGGTTTAAGTTTAAACCCAAGGTACTTCATGCCAATTTCAATTCTAGCAACAGGAAAACTGAAGATGTTCTGTAATGTAATCACTTTAGAATCTTCCAAACAGGAGAAGTATAATGATGATTTATTATTGTTAATTTACATCCCAGATGCGTTACAGAAATGCATTAAAATCTCATAGAGAGTAGAGAGAGATTGCTCAGAGCCATCATTAACCATGACAATGTCATCCACAAAGAGAACATGAGTTAATACAATTTCATTACCAAAGGATAAACCATGATAAGTCTCACTGAGTGTAGCATGAAGAATAGCCCTCCCAAGGCCTTCAACCACAATAAGGAACATAAGTGGTGCTAATGGACACCCCTGTTTGAGTCCCCTACCAGATTTGAAAAAATTAGTAGCAACACCATTGATGAGCAAAGAGAATGAGACAGATGAAAGACTGCTCATAACCCACGCAATAAAATTCCCAGCGAAACCCATTTTTGCAAGAATAACCCGAAGATATACCCAGCTGACTCGATCATATGCTTTAGATAGATCGATCTTAATCATGACAGCTTTTAAGGATTTAACATGCATAGAATGCATACCCTCCTGAATGACACCTACCGCATCATGAATCTGCCTTCCCGGCAAAAATCCAAACTGTTCACCAGAAATATATCTACTCAAAACCTTTCTGATTTTGATCGAGATACTCTTACCAATAATTTTGTATACAAAATTACACAAAGATATAGTCCTAAAATCCTCAAAAGATGAAGGGCTATCAACCTTTGGAATAAGAGCAAGAAAAGTAGAGTTAAAAACAGCTGGGATCTTGCCACTTAACCTGGACAATTCAATTACTCTTAAGAGGTCTTCACCCAAAACATCAAACAGGCATCTATACACCTCAACAGGAATACCATCCGCTCCAGGACTCTTATCATTTTTGCTGATGGATAAGATGTGCTTGATATCTTTAAGAGTAATAACCTGCATAAGCTCAGCATTTTCATCCTCAGAAACAGAAGATGGGAAATGACCAGCACTATGAACAATTTCTGGAAGATGGAGATCGGCTTCTTCTTTAAAAAGGCTTTCAAAGTGCTGAATCCCAGCCTCAGCTATAGCCTCAGATCCTTCCACTAGATTTCCAGAATCATCATAAAGTTTCCAAATTGAATTGCGACATTTCCTATGAGCAGCAAATTTGTGAAAGAAAGGGGTATTATCATCACCATAGCGCAACCATAAAGCCCTACTTTTCTGGCGAGCCTCCTTTTCCTGAAAAAGAAGAATAGCATGCTTGCGAGATTCAATCTCAATCAATAAATCTTTATCAACCACTGATAAAATACCAGAAAGATGACTGTCATGAAATCTTTTAACTCAAATTCAATATCAACCAAATCTTTAATGTTCTGAGCTTTTTTATTCAGAGACCACTTAGTAGAAATTGCTTTAATTCGCTTAAGATTCACACTAAATTGAGCCTCAGGAGATAAAGCAGACTGATCATCAAAGAGAACCCAAGAATCTTTTAAGGCTTCAACCAAATCAATATGATCTAGCCAACCTGCATTAAACTTGAAAGGACTATGGGCCTTAGGAGACTGAGAAGAAATTTGCAGAAAAACAGGTTGATGATCAGATACACCTCCACACCCAATCCATTGTTTAAGAAGAAAATCACAATCTAGGAAATCAGCCGAGACTAAAAGACGATCCAATCTTTTACAAATACCCTCATCACCAACTCTGCGATTACTCTAGGTGGGAATAGCTACCAAAGGGCTGATGTCAACAATCCCCAATCTCTCCAACAGATTATGGAAAAGATTTGTTAATGGATCAGCTTGAGCATGAACCCCCCAAATTTCAGAGAGACCCAAGGAGAAATTAAGATCGCCTCCAAAAACTAAATAAGGAGACATGAGACATTCCGACTTGATCAGGTTATTCCAAAAAGATTCCCTATCCAGATAGGGCGCATAAAGATTAACAAAGGTTAGTTCCTTTTGTAAATCAAAAGAAAATAAAACAGCACACAACCCTGCTTTTAATGCCCAGGCATTAAGAAAAAGAAAATTACAAGAATTCCATCCTACAATAAGTCCACCCGATCTTCCCAAAGCATCCACTGAAATGAACTTCCATCCATGAATCAAAAGTTCCAAATCTTGAACCAACACACCCCCCTCAATCATTGTTTCTTGAATAAAGAGAACATCAACAGTATGAAGATCAATAAGTCTCTTAACTGCTAGTTTCTTGGGAATACTAGCCAAACCCCTAACATTTAAGGACATAAGGATCATGAATAAACTTGGTTAAGGGCAAAAGCTCTAAGCGCCCCAACACCTCTCAGTTCAGGATGCAGTACATTGACATCCCCAATCAAACCATCATCTACTGCAAAATTCCCAGGTTTATCCTTGATAGGCCTAGAAATCTCCTGTACAAATTTTGTGCACGAGTGAAGAAAATACCCCTTACTAACATTAGCCTTACATGGAGATACAAACCCAATATCCTTCAAAGATAAATTCGGAACAAAAGAAGGTAAGGCCTCAGAAGAAAGATTCAGAAATGGAATGTTATCATCCATAGAATTAGAAATGCTTATCTGTTTAAGATTGGCTAATGGTTCAAAACCAAAAGAAACAGGATGAATATCCAAATTCTCATCCACAGACTTTCCAACCTTAGCAGGAGACTGAATCCCATATGATTTGACACTCCAATTATCCAAGTTTTCATCCACAGACAACCCTGCCTTAGCAATAGACTGATTCCCATATTTTTTGACTCTCCAAATTTTAGAAGAAGAATGTTTTTTAAATGATAGAGAGCAATCATTTGCCAGATGTCCAAAACCATGACATCTAAAACATCTAAAGGGAAGTCCCAAATAATCCAAAGGCTGAGAGAAATCTCTGTTACCTTTTTTAATGATCAGTTCAGCAGGTAGACCCAATCGAAAATCTATCAGGACAAGAACCCGACCTATGCAACAAACCCCAGTTTGTAAATAGGTAAAATCAGTTTCCAAATGGGTTCCCAAAGTATTCCCAACATGTCTGAAGAAATCAGCAGACCAGAATTCAAAAGGTAAATTTGGGAGTTTGACCCAAATAGGAACTTGGTCATACCTTTCCTTTCGCGAATTGAATAAAGGAGTCCACCTCTTGATAAGAAGGCCAGCATTATCCCATTTCCAGACACCAGCTAGGATCCTATCAGCATCATCCACTGAAGAAAATTTAAATGCTATCCAGCCCCTTGGAAGAATATAAATCTCAGGGCTAGTACTGATAATCTCATTCCAAGCCCTTACAGCCCACCCATGTAGAGAATTAAAATTATAATTACGCCTTCCAAACCTCCCAACCAAATTCAAAGCATTGGTGAGAACTATGTCATTTAAAAGCACATCTTCCCCCAAAGTCATTAAAATAGGATTTATCTTCTTGATGGGTTTAGGCAGCCTCTTCTTAGACTTAGATGTACCAATGCTACCAGAGTAATGAGGAGCATGCACATGTTCATTATCAAGGTCCATAGACTTATGAGTTTCATAATTCATATCAGAAATAGGAGACATGCCTTTACTAACCTCTTGAACCATCCCATCTACCTGGAGAACCGGTAAACTAGGCTTATCAATCTGATAACCAGAAATATGATCACATGCATCCTTTTCACTGCTCAGCAAACCCAAAGAATCCAAGGGGAGACCCAGTTTTAGAGAAGAAGGCATAATCCCATCCAAACTACTAGTCCCAAACAACTGAAGAGTAGGCGAGGCTTGCCCACGACTCCCCAAACAATTGGAGACCTGGAAATGGTTACCCAAATTAAGAGACTGAGGCACATCCCCATCCAAAATACAATTCCCAGTCGTCTGAGAAATTAGAGAAGAATGCCCGCAGTTTTCCAAGCAAATGGAAATGTGATCCGAACAATCCATATCCTTAGGGCCCAGACACGATAAATCCCTAATTCCCAAAACCTTCCCAGAAGGGTAGTCCACAGGAACACAATTATCTTCTCCTAGATTCTGTCAAGAAACAGGAACAGAATCTACAGGACAAGAAGGGAGAGGATTCAACAAAGGTCGCCCACCCATACAACCTCCATCCAAACAGTCCACAGAGGAAAAAACCTTATCCAAATTTTCATCCAGACTAAGGACAGACCCCGAATTTCCCAAATTAAAAGGCATATAGGTAGCAGAAAGCCTTTTCTTCACTCCGTTGCCCTGCTTGATACAATGTAGGTGCCCTGGTGGAGTACGGGCAAGGGTTTTGGTTTCCCGTAGCGACATATCAAAGATAAGCTGATCCCCCAACCCAGGACCAGCCAAAAAAAACAACACAAAAAACTCTGGAAAGTAACGCATAGCACACCGTCTCCAGAAATCAGGACAGAAATCCCAATCGAAGACCCCAAGAAACCATCACAGATAACCAGAATGCAACATCTTCACCCCAGAAAATGATAGATCCAAACACTTCGCCACAGAGAATTAAACCAATCACCACAAATCTGAAGATCAAAATCCAGCATGAATGATAAATGACTTCAAACCGAACGCAATCCAAGCTCACTCAAAATATCAAAACACAGCAAGAGCATTTAGACAGTCATTACTATCATGAAAAAACAACTCCAACGGCCAGGTTAAACACCGCCACTAGAGACAGAGTTCAAAACAACCTCCTGGTCGGAGACCCCTGTAAATGCATCGCCTAACAGAACAAGAAAAAACCACACCTTCGCCACAGAGAATTATACCAATCACCACAAATCCAAAGATCAAAAAACCAGCAGACATCCACAGCACGAATGATAAATGGCTTCAAACCAAGCGCATTCCAAACTCACTCAATATATATCATTCACAGCAAGAGCATTCAATCATTAGTGTCATGAGAAACCAACTCCAACGGCCAAGAAAATATTACACCAAAAATCCTGAAACAAGTTATACCTTCGCCACAGAGAATTAAACCAATCACCACAAATTCGAAGATCAAAAACCAGCTGGCATCCACAACATGAATGATAAATGACTTCAAACCGAAAAGCATTCCAAACTCACTCAATATATATCATACACAGCAAGAGCATTTTAGCAATCATTACTGTCATGAAAAACCTACTCCAACGGCCAAGAAAATATTACACCAAAATCCCGAAACAAGCTATACAAGCTCATAACCCCGCTCCCTAGAGCAAGATAGAACCGATGTATCAAAGCTCTCTAGCTACAGAATCAAAAGAATACAGGGAAAAAACCGAGCATACCTGCAGTAAACGCTTTGAAACCACAATGCTGGTTCATCCAAGCATACCTGAGAATGCCGTGTCAACCAACAAGAATCCCTGCGCCTCCAATCCGCCAAGAAACCTCAGGTATTGACCAAAACTGCAACTCATCCTCCAAGGAACATTCGACTCATTCCAAAATCCTCCACCTCTAAATTTGGGCCAAAAACTCATGCAACAATCACATTGGTACCACAAAGCAGGTTCATCCAAACCCTATTCAAGCCATAACAGCCTTCAATAAAAACCTGTTCCTCAAACAAATTGCCGGCCAATAAAAACCACAATCTGTCGAAACGCAGCACGGGCATTCAAACACTGAATATACCAAAAGCCAAGGAAGGCCTTCTCAACTGCCAAGATACACTCCAAGAGATCAAAAAACAGCCAAGATAACTCCAATAAAAACCCCAATACCTCTCTTTCACCTGTTCACCAGCCTCCAACTGGTTCTAGAACACACAAATGTGTCCATACAAAACAAACCAAACAAACTGGAACTGCAGATGCCGATACAACCACCAAGAAACCCTGCTCCTCAGCACTATACTCAATCTCCAAAAAAAAAACCACAGGCCCAGTCCAAACTGCGCCAAAAAAAGAAACAAATAAGCCTATGTCAAGACCCAAAACCCCAATGAGCGGCCGTAGGAAATCCAAAAAAAAACCATTTCTAGAAACCCTTCAACCGGCTAAACCATTCCAACGATGGAAAAAAACCCGGCCATAACTACACAAATGTGCAGAAGAAACAGGAGCAGGAATACGCCCTCGTCGCAGCACCAGAGGACCAGGAATACGCCCTCGACGCAACATACTAATGAAAAAAAAACGCCAGCACCAGAGGAACAGGAATACGCCCTCGACGCAGCACCAGAGGAATAGGAATATGCCCTCGTCGCAGCAAACTAAAGAAAAAACCGCCACCACCAAAGGAACATGAATACGCCCTCATCGTAGCAAAATAATGAAAAAAAATCGGAGGACAATCGAGCAACAAAACCTTTAACGTCGAAAACCAACAAACGTGGCAAGACCACAGCGCGATTGATCAATGGAGTACCCTAAAGCGCAATAAAGTCACAACAGATCACAAATCAAATCATGACCCGAGCATTCAATCCGCTGCAGATGGTACTATCGAGAAATGCCATCGTAATCATATCGGCCGGATTAATATTGGCCCCAAGGATCGCCCTAATCAATCGTCCGGGAAGAAATCGCTCCCGAACAAAAATTAACGGCAAAGATCAACCATTAAAACACGAACAAGCTCATCCATACGATCATATTCTCATGTCACCTTAAGTTTTTTCCGGTTCATGAACTTACACGAAAGAGGAAAATCAAAATGGCGAGCATATGCCAACCTCAAATGGCGAGTCAATCAATAATACCAGACATTGCCTCTTTCTACATCTACTTTTCTTATATATAAGAAGTTGATTAATTAATCAAGATCTTAATGTGGTTATCAAAATCTTCTAAACACAATATAATTTAATTAACTGAATTTATTTTAATTATTATATTTAAAAAATATATTTTAAAAATAGTTAAAAAATTAACTATAGCATAAATTTATTATAAATTTTTTAGTACTAAAAAATTTCAATGATATATTTAAAAAAAAATTGTAAACGTCTACTCAAAAGTTTGCAGGATCACTTTTATGTTTGCATGTCAGAGTTTAATTTCATTTATAAAATAATATTTGAAAAGTGAATTATGATTAAAAAAATATTTAAAAAAATAGATTATGATTATATATTTATGATTAGAAATATTTAAAAAATAAGTGAAATTAATAGTAAATTGTTTATACCTACTTTAAGAAATGGTTTAATTTTATAATTTAACAATGTTTTAATTTAATAATTTTACATATGTAAGTTTAATTTAATAATTTAACAATGTTTTAATTTAATAATTTTACATACGTAAGTTTAATTTAATGATTTAAAAATGTTTTAATTTAATAATTATTTATAACCAAAATTTAATCTCATAATTTAGAAATGTTTTGAGTTAATAGTTATATATAGGTGTAACATTCCGGTTTTGATCCCATGGTATTGAATTGCACATGATGTAAATATTTTATTTGATCATGGTGTGGAGCTCGAGGCAAAGGATGCACCATCGATTTAGTATTTTATGTATCGACGATTAAAATCAATATCGATGGTTTATGTGCTAGCTAGGCACAATATCTTTGAGACATCATGTAAAATGCAAATTAATAAAAATACCACAACTAGCTATGCGCTGCAACGTTAAAGAGACGGGGCATGATTTCACAAGGAATAGGGAGGGGGAAATAATCAAACCCTTGAGCCAATGGGAAAAAGCCAACGTCTAAGGGGAAAACCCATAAAGTGGTCAACTACCCATTTTGTCCTTTTGTGCCCAGTCATCTAGAAGTTGGTTGAGGAAGTTATTGCATGGGGATGGGCAAGGCATGGGGATCAATTTCGAATTGGGCAGAGCACCCATTTTAGAAAAACGTGTTTTGGCTTAATGGGCAAGTAAGAACCAAAAAATTACTTGCCCATTATGCATTCACATCCCCCATTCTTCACGCGGTGGGAAGCTGGCAGAGCTCTCTCCTTTACGTTTTTGGTTTGTTGTGTGTTTCCTTCACGTTTGGGGGGGAGTTTTCTTCATTTTCCCCATGGCTGGGAAGTTGTTTTGGTAATGCTCAGGGGGTGAGCTCTCTCCTGGACGTTTTTGTTGTGTATTCCTCATTACCCGGCCAAGAAAACCCATTGTTTTGGTTGCACAGTGAATGGAAGAAGAGACCCACGATTTTTGGGTGTTTGTTGAGGTCAGTTTGGCCACGTAAAGCCCATAAATGTTTCTGAATTCGAAGCCATGAGATGGGGGTTGTAAGAGTCATTTTTGCCTATGTGAATCGAGTGAAATGTTGTTGAATTTGGGTTGCTCACCCAGGGGTTGATTTCCTTATTCACCAATTTTTTTTTATTATTGAAAAACGTTTTTTGAGTCCATATGTACGATTTGGGGGTTTATGGTGGATGAGTTGTTCCCATACTTCCCAAGGTTGATTCCTGGGATTGTATTTTGCTCACCCATGGTTGTTTTTCCCCATCCTCCATTCATGTTTGTGGTTGCCAAACGTTTCTTTACAACCCAACAATTGTATTTTTGATGTCAAGTGCATGCTGGTGTTGCCCTGGCTGAGTAAGTCCAAGGAACCCATTTGTTAGATGGTTGAATGTGTTTGGATGTGATTGTTGGCTTGGATGATAGGTCCAAGGCCCCCATGTTATTGGATTATTTCCCTAATAGTCTGTGAAATCCAACTGTGTGTGGGCTTGACTATGGGTGTATGGTCTTGCTGTGTGTAAGTCTGTTGTTCCCTGGTTCCTTGTGGAAATCATGCCCAGCTCGGGGGTGGTAATGATGCTGAGAGATTGATGAGCACACTGGCCTATGGTTGGGTGGAGTGTTGCAGCGACATGGCTAGTTGCGGGCCAACTTCTTCTCAAGATAAGTATTCTTTGTGTATTTAATTTCTGCAACTATTTGTTTTATGAATTACTATGAACATGTTGAATGCTTGAATGATTGTGATTTTCTTCCGATGTTTATTTCATGTATAATACATCTATGTATGTTTTTAATTCAATGCATTTTATCATGTTCATGGGGCTAGATCGTCCATTTCACATCAGCAACATCCTAGTCGTGTCCTCTCCATCGTCGGTATGAGGGATAAAGTTAAAGTTAAAGTTTGACATGAAAATAATTGGATAATAAATAAGAAGTCATAAGAAAATTTCATTGTCATTTAGAAAAATCAAAATTGTATTAAATACTTAATGTTGAAGATATTAATTGTGTAATAATTTCTAGAGATTTTATCCAATTTGCATTTCTTTACGAACAACATTTTACCAAAATAAAATATAATTTTTCTATTAACAATAAAAATGCTAAATAAATTATTAAACTTTGTTAGATCTCTAATATAATGTTTACTAATTAAAATATTAATCATCATATTTGTTTGAATAAACCAATTAATATTTTTTAGAAATAAAAAAAAAATCAATCTTTAGTTTCATTCATATGTTAGTTTATGAAATGTGAAAAAATACTTAATTAAATATCAAAATAAATATTTGAAAATTTTAGTTTAACTTTTTTATTGAAGAAATTTATATAAAAATAATATTATAATATGTTAAAGTTTTTATATATATTTTAAAAAAATTATATTTAATTAAAAGTTTTATATAGTGATTGCGCCTAGAGAAGCGAGTTGCTCTCCAACCCACTCTGAGGAGATCATGTCATGTTAGTCACTTATGTTAACTGATATAAATAAAAATATATTAAAAAATAAAAAATAAAAAATATAAATTACATATCAACTTAATAAAAATAAAAAATAAAAAAATTAAACTAGAGAGAGAGCCAAATAGTAAAAAAAAATGTACACCTCAAAAAATTGGATCTCTCTCTATACTTAGTAGATCCAGCTGTAAAGTGGATCTATGTTAGTATAGTTATAATCAATCATTGTGATGTGATTGTCACATCTATCAAGATTAGTCATTATGACTATTTTAATAAACAAGACACTTGACATTATTAGATTTTATTTCTAAATTTTTATAAAAAAAATATTATAATATATTGATGTTTATATGATGATGATGATGATGGTTAACGTCCCCTGAGACCAAAATTTGGTCTATTGATGTTTATATATATATATATTTTGATGTTTATATATATATTTTAAAAAGTGTATTATATTTAAATAAAAGTTGTATATAGTGATATAGCTATAGTCAATTATTGTCACATCTATTAAGAATAGTCATTATGACTATTTTAATAAAAAAAACACTTGACACTTGACACTGTGATATACTTTTATATTTTTTTATATCTAACAATTTCATTTGCACAATAAAGAAAATTAGTCAAATCATTAAAATGAACCAATCATCAAAAGAAAAAAAATAGATTTTAAAAAGTAAAAAAAAAATATTATTTTATTTTTAAAATAGTAATTTAATATATGAATTTTATAAAATTTATGTAGAACTTTTGAAAAAGTATATACATTAATTAAAGTCAAAACTATTGTTAAATTTAACGATGCCTATATATAGACAAATATAATAACTAGCATTTGCACCAAGAGGTGCAAAAAAAAACGCCAAGAGGGTAAAAATATTCTATCTTTTCGCAAGCCAACCTTTGTGACTTACCTTGGGAGACTGCATATTAATACTAAGTTTTGAAATTTTAGGTTAAGACATTTATAACTGTTGTGTTTTGGGGTTTCGATTTTCGATTATAAATTTTGCAAGAAATAATAAAAATTAACTAACAACAACTTAAAATTAACGCGTGCAATGATTATGTCGAATATTTGCAAATAATAATAAATTTCAAGCTCTCGCAATCCGCAACCCGAAAATTGTGGGATGCAGGATTCGGGAAAGATTAGCGGGATGACACACAATACTTACAAAAAGTATCCTGCATCTCGCAACTGCAAATTTCAGGATGCGGGTTGCGGGATACATGTTTCGGGAAAGATTGAATACAACTTGATTTATTTTGTCTTCCCGTATCCCACATCGCGAATTCTGCATATCGATTTCCGCAACCCGAAACCGGCAAATTGCGGGATGCGGGTTTCGTGATAGATTAACTGGATGACACACAATACTTAAAAAATTCTCCCGAATCACCCAACCGCAAAATTCAGGATGCGGATTGCGCGATAGAAATTCCTGCAAATAATAAATTTCAAGCTTTTGCAACCTAGATTGCGGGATGCGGGATTCGGGATGCGGAATGAAATAATATTTGCAATATCTCGTTATGATCCCTCATCCCACCAGGTTTAATCTCGTCTGTCCATTTGTTTTAATCCTGCTATCCTTATTTGACCCATGTAAAATATATATATATAGGCTGGTCTTTTACAATTTCTATACCAATTTTTTACTGTAACAAATTACCGCGTTGTGTGAATTTTACCAGGCAACTTCATCACAGTCTGCAAGGAAAGGTTCCGCGAGCCGGAGCTGTAAGGAAATATTTAGTGTTGAAAATCTGCGGAGTCCCTTAAGTGGGTTCGAGGTTGAAAGGTCAAGATCAACGCAAGACGAGATCAACGGCTCTAAGTCATCCTGCACGGTGAACATGCACGGGAGGAGAAATTTTTCCAAATCACAAAATGGATTAAAGGGCGAAAACATCTGATGACGGTGATAAGAGCAGGAGCAAATCTACGGTTGTGCATGTTTCTGCCATCCCAAATACTGCTGACGGAGTCAGATTTTTGAATCGTGAAAAGTGGTAAGGGCCATGGCGATCGATGGTATATATGTCATTCGATCTTTGATCGATGGATCGAAAGTATTCTGCAGATGAGACTTGCGTGATGGATTGAATGGGACCAGCTTAGCGAAATATCAAACGTACGCACGATCGGGCGGTCCAGATGAAGGCAGGTTGCAGATCGAGGGTCTTTGTTGATTCCGCTGAATTAAATTGTGCAGGTTTTAGCCTTGGGTCTTGATATTGAAATCACGCGCATAAAAGACTCAAATCTTGATAAGAAGTTGATCCACGGTGAATATAATGGGAGAAGCTTAATGCTTAAAGTTCATAAGGGATTATAAATGAAATCTACATGGAGCTGTAGGATTCGTTGTTCTAAGTTTCGAGATCGGCTGATAGCCCGACTCCATGCAAAACGCCAGCGTGGAAAAAATCTCCCAATGAACCTGATACAGAAAGGACACTCCCACATGCGATTTGTTTTTTCTGACCAGTAATTGAGTCCCCAGACGCCATTGGCAACACCCTATAGGTCAAGACCATGTCGCCAGCATCACCTACTGTCCCAACTCCGAGGATCCATCATGAAATTTAGATATTTGAAGCAATAAATCTCGCCTCCACATGAAGCAAAGAAACGCGGCCAGCCGAATCCGCTCGTATCCCACCTCCAACATAGGCGAAAGGGCAAGGAAGGACAAGTCCAAATGCCTTGACCCACTTGGGCAGCAACATGGGAGAACACCTAAGGTCTTATCCATGGCCAGTATGATAATACCATATCAAAGGAGATGACTTGACTGGATTTTCCGTAAGGAATGAAGATCCTCGCCCACTTGTGACTCGTACTATTGTTATGATGACCAGTTGTCAAGTGTACAACTAAGCTGGTAAGTTATTTTTGAGTTTGTTTGGCTCACCCTATATAGCGCCACCCTCTGGAGCTACTGAAAAATAGGGATGAATGAACAATGAGAGAAAGGCCAAAAGTGCTCAATTATGTGAGGGCTTGAGTTTTCTTGCAGACAACAATGGCTATATGGTTCGAGAAGCTAATTTGTCAGGGGGTACTAATGGTTGGCGAATATGAAATTATGTTCCTTTATCATCCTGGTTTTCTGTACCAGGAAATCGCCAACCATCAGGGCCTAGATGTGATGCACTTTGAATATTTTCGGATAGCCATACCTCCAGCTGCACGATACCAGGGTTTTCCTGTCCCTGGAGTGTCTCCCCAGAAACCCTCGAATAGGTCATGGATTCCAAAGTCCCACTGCATGGGGGCCATGTTTAGTGACACCAGTCGGAGCGAATGCTCGTACTGGGGTGGCGGGTGTCCAAAGTCTTCATCACCTCGTTTGTAATTCCCACTTGTTAATTTTCTCTGAGGTGGCGATGAGGTTGAGGACACACCCCACTATATTGCCAGTAGGAGAGCCCATGCCATGGGAGGTGAGGAGAACAATAATGCCCCTCTCCAAGTCCCCTCATACAATAATGTTACCAGGACATAGGGGAATTGTGAACAAAGCTGAGCACAGAAAGCACATAAAGTCCTTTTCCAGTCCGAAAACCATGCAGAAAGGCACCTTTGAGCACGAAACACACAACCACGGAAGGACACATGGCCGATTCAATAAACAGACGAGTGGTCGAGCCCATCATGCTTACTGCATCCAACGCTATACCTTTCTATAATTTTATGCTAACAGAGATGCAAATTCATTATAATTAATACATTTCACAAGATTTTGAGCGTTCCGGGGTTTCAAACCATAGTCATATCATAATATTAGTTGGTTAAGGTTTGTTTATTTCAATAGTTGTGCTTAATTTATGGTTAATCTATTCCAAAATAGTGCTTGCTTATGAGAGCAATCTTTATAGTCTATGGTTAAACTTGGGGTCCTCTTACATTGTTAATAAATCAATTACATTTCAGGATCATTTGGACTCTCAACAAGAGACTCAGACTAATATTGTGTAGTCAAGAATGGGCAATGGTAAAGAAAATCATAATGTACTTTATGTAACCGATTTAAATAACAACCCAAGCTATGGAAGCATTTTTTAAAGCAATTCTCTTAACCAAACCTTAGTGACTCTCAATTAATTCGTTTAAGAAATTATTTCAAGGTCTCTTTGTTTAATTAGCGTGTTTTTTTTAGTACTTAAGAGAGGAATGGTAATTATTTCAAGTTTTATGTGTTTCATTTATGGCTCTTCGACTTTCATTTGCACACAGCTAGGGAAGGACACGTGGCTGATTCAATAAACAGACGAGTGGTCGAGCCCAGCATGCTTACTGCATCCAACGCTATATCTTTCTGTAATTTTATGCTAACAGAGATGCAAATTCATTATAATTATTACATTTCACAAGATTTTGAGCGTTACGGGGTTTCAAACCATAGTCGTATCATAATGTTAGTTGGTTAAGGTTTGTTTATTTCAAGAGTTGTGCTTAATTTATGGTTAATCTATTCCAAAACAGTGCTTGCTTATAAGAGCAATCTTAATAGTCTTTGGTTAAACTTGAGGTCCTCTTACATTGTTAATAATTCAATTACATTTCATGATCATTTGGACTCTCGACAAGAGACTCAGACTAATATTGTGTAGTCATAATGGGAAATGTTAAAGAAAATCATAATGTACTTTATGTAATCGATTTAAATAACAACCCAAGCTATCAAAGCAAATTTTAAAGCAATTCTCTGAACCAAACCTTAGTGACTCTCAATTAATTCGTTTAAGAAATTATTTCAAGCTCTCTTTGTTTAATTAGCGTGTTTTTTTTAGTACTTAAGAGAAGAATGGTAATTATTTTAAGTTTTATTTGTTTCATTTATGGCTCTTCCACTTTCATTTGCTATTTTGCACATTAAGGTATCGTCGCTTTGTGTTCAAGTATTTTTGTTTTGTTTTTTGCATAAGCCAACATTCATTTTTGAGTTTTGATGTATTTTTATGTGATAGTTGATTTACAAATTCTCACTGTTCAACAACCAGTTATCCAATGTGGCAGTTTCAAATATTTTCTCCATAAAAATCATATTAAAATACAATTCCCGAACTGTTAAAAAATCGCAACTTATCCAACATTTGAATAACTTAACCTGTTCAGTATGGGAGTCTCTCAGTATATGCTATGGAAAGGTAAACGAATAATCAATTTACCTTTCCTCTTTCTCCTTTTCGCATTTGGAAAGGTAAATTGATAAAATGATTATCAATTTACCTTTCTGCATTGCGGAAACTCTACCTTGCGGAAAGCCGACGGTAAATGGTAGATGGTAAATGCGGAACACTATTATTTATAACCTTTACAAAAATGGAATTACTTTAAAAACCCTACTATGATAAATAAATCAAATGTTTGCAGAACTTTTTTCAATCTTTCTTCTAGTCGGGATTCGCGATTCGCGATGATTTTGTCCATTCAGCTTTTAATGTTGTTCTCGATGATCAGCAACAACAAATCCGAAGGGTTTTTGAGAAACAAAGGATTATTCCCCTTCAACTCAGTCCAACAAAGAGATAGTTTTGCTCATTGCTTGTTTTGTGATTAGGATTTCAAACGTAGAGTAGAGAATATGTCCTTCATGCAAACATAATCCTGTAAATCTTGGATACTAACATAATCTTTTAATTGTTACCATCAGCCTGTTGAAATTACGTATGAAATCATCAACTCTTTTTTGCAGCTCATCAGGTGGCTATGAATCATACTGCAAATAAAATAGTCGATGAAGCACACTGTAAGTCATCCGATCTGCTCTAACTTATCTAGACCGACACTTAGCTATTCAAATTTTGGAGGAGAAGTCTCATTGTTTGAGAAGATATCTATCTGAAAGTTAGGGGTGAATCTGCCTTCTGCTAATGCAGCAACATGCTCTAGCATAAAATGAGATGAAAAAATGTGATTTAGCCTTTGAATGGGATTATTGATAGCAATGATCCAAACGAAAACGGAGGCTATGGAAATACCAATATGGTATGTGAAGATATCCAAAGACGCCAGCAAAATAGAAGAAAGATTGAAAAAAGTTCTGCAAACATTTGATTTATTTATCATAGTAGGGTTTTTAAAGTAATTACATTTTTGTAAAGGTTATAAATAATAATGTTCAGCATCCCGAATCCCGCATCCCACAATGCGGGTTGTGGGATTCAGGATTCGAGATGTGGAACATTATTATTTATAACCAATATAAAAATGTAATTTCAGAATGCGGGATGCAAGATGGAAAACTTGCAAATAATAAATTTCAAGCTCCTGCAACCTGCATTGCGGGATGCGGGATTCGGGATGCATAACATTATTATTTATAACCAATACAAAAATGTAATTACTTTAAAAATCCTACTATGATAAATAAATCAAATGTTTGCAGAACGTTTTTCAATCTTTCTTCTATTCGGGATTTGCGGTGATTTTGTCCATTCAGCTTTTAATGTTGTTCTCGATGATCGACAACAACAAATCTGAAGGGTTTTCGAGAAACAAAGGATTATTCCCCTTCAACTCACTCCAACAAAGAGACAGTTGTGCTCATTGAATTTCGGAATGCGGGATGCGGGATGGAAAACTTGCAAATAATAAATTTCAAGCTCTCGCAACCCGCATTGCGGGATGCAGGATTCGGGATTCGAGATTCGGGATGCGGAACATTATTATTTATAACCAATACAAAAATGTAATTACTTTAAAAACCCTATTGTAATAAATAAATCAAATGTTTGCAGAACTTTTTTCAATCTTTCTTCTATTCGGGATTCAGGATTCGTGATGATTTTGTCCATTCAGCTTTTAATGTTGTTCTCGATGATCAGCAACAACAAATCCGAAGGGTTTTCAAGAAACAAAGGATTATTCCCCTTCAACTCACTCCAACAAAGAGACAGTTGTGCTCATTGCTTGTTTTGTGTTGAGGATTTCAAACATAGAGTAGAGAATACGTCCTTCATGCAAACATAATCTTGTAAATCTTGGATACTAAGAAAATGTTTTAGTTGTTACCATCGGCCATTTGAAATTATGTATGAAATCATCGGCTCTTTTCTGGAGCTCTTCAGGTGGCTATGAATCATACTGCAGATAAAATAGCTGATGAAGCACACTGTAAGTCATCCGATCTGCTCTAACTTATCTAGATCAACACTTAGCTATTCAAATTTTGGAGGAGAAGTCTAATTGTTTGAGAAGATATCTATCGGTAGTAATTGAAATTGTTTATAATGCCCATAAAGAACTTAGGAGGTAGTCCCTCAACACTTCTCGTAAAGATATGATTCACGTTCAAAATCCTTCCTTAGCTGCTACGACAAGGGTAAGGGAAGGTCTTGGTTATGCATGAAAATGCTCATGAGAACAACCCGAGACATATACATGATTTCTTTGAGCAGTTACTTGCCTTCGAAGAAGAGTACAAAACTCTAAAAAAACTTACTGCTAAAATCAATGAACTTCAAGATTCAACGGTCATGTGTTCAAGAACAACTAGTATGCTAAAATCAATGAACTTCAAGATTCAACGGTCATGTGTGCAAGAACAACTAGTAAACTATTTCAACTTGAGGAATAAATGGAGGCCTTCCATAGAGGTAATTGCATCAATAAAACCAATGGTATAGTTGATATTCATGTCAATATGCCACATGGTAGTTATGAACCGAGAAGTGTTTCAATTTATGAGGATGAGACAACTTATATGAATCTATCTGCGTTGAATCTATGGCCTCGACATTGATTTCTGAATTAGCACAATTTAAGAAAGATAACATAAATATAGCTAAAAATAAAGCATATAATTCCTTAGAGTGTAATTGGATGAATGATTTTGTTGAAATGGAACGACTGACATCATTGTTTACTGAAAAGGCCGATGGTTCCAATCAACATTTTGGTGAAGTAGAAAATTTGGGTGGAAAATAGACCACAAAAGGAATGGCAGAATCATTGCAACAAACAAGAAATCTAAAATAGTCCCATTGACAGATATAAAGCATTAAAATATCAGCAAATTATATTTTGGCGTTCTTTCACAAGCCTCTTGTGTATTACTTACTATTATATATAGAGATGTTTATTCTTCCCTAATTATCTGTAATCAGCCTCAAACAAGTTGTTTCTGTGAAGCCCGCGTTGTGTGATCCAAGTCTGTTAAGCAAAACCAGGAATAGAAGAAGCTTCTAGTCACGAAGATACAAGATTTTCCTGGCTAACTGCGATGGGTTTGTTTTGGGGCTCGCTCAGATTTATATATTCTTTTAGGCTACCAATTTTCGCTGCATTTCTTTGATTGCGTGACTGCCTGTGAAGAATCATCCTCAATTGTCTGTTCAAGCTGCAAAATCTGCCGTGAGAAGTTGTTCTGAGAAAACCGTATTCATATGGACTTAGCTTGAGTGTTTTCAGAACATAGTTCAATTGGACATGCCATGGTACAGAATAAATCTTGAGCGTTTTAACTCCATGCCGCCTTCTTCCGTCTTTTCCGGATCACGAGATATACCAACCAGAAATTTTGACCATGGAAATTTAACTTGCCAATCACCATGCGATACATGTTAGAATGTTAATGGGCAGGGAGAAGAGGAATATTTTGAGACTACGTCTCCATAGGGAAAACGCCTTCGGCGTAAATATATAATTTTATATAATTGTCTTTTCAAAAGCTAAATAATCTAAACAAATTTTATAATTAACTCGATAAATTACCATATCATTCTTATATCATTTCCAATTATAATTTGGTATCATTTCTATCTTAAAAACACATAAACATGTTACTAAATGACTCTTGACTCTTGTTATTATAGCAATAATGCCTTACGTATGCCTATTAGGATATTAAGCTATTAGGCCATATGGAAGATCTTTATGCATTAATTTTTTTTTAATATAAATAAAAATTAAGTTATCTTTAAAACACATAAACATGTTACTAAATGACTCTTGTTATTATAGCAATAATGCCTCAACTATGCTTATTAAGCTGAACAACAAACTCAAATAATTCAAATCAGTTGAGAGCGAGGGTTTCAGAGGGCACTCGGTCTGGGCTTGTACCCACCAGTTTTTTTGGCCATAGGATGATGGTCTAGCTCGCTGGTTACTATAGTCTGACAGGCAGGTGAACCCGTTTCTTGTTCGGCACATAAACTGTTGGACACCTGGAGATTTTTGTGAGTTTTGAGGTAACCCTCGTTAGGATCACATGCGAAGGTAACTGTGATTTTTTATTTTACCATTTTACTGTGCTTCCCGGCAGGCTGTGAAAATGACGGATGAGGAACTAGTGGACTATTCTGTTGACCCGATGGAGGAGGGTATTTTCTAGTTCTCTCCTTTTAGAGGATCATTTGCTGAGGTGGAGGCCTCTGGGCCCTTTTGGTTAGAGTTATTGGATGACACAAACCCCCCGCCGCTTGTGGGTGAAGGTCTCTCACCCTCGGGTTTTCTACTTTCCTCACCTGGAGTGGTGGATCTGCCGAAGGAACCATTTTTGGTGCCGACTAAATTTATTCTTCATGCACAGGATGAGAATGAGGGTGGTAAAACCACGACCGGCTTTCCAGGGGCACTTGATGGGCGATGGAGAGGCGAATTTGGAACGGGTGCAGGTTTGGTGAATTGTGCAGGGGTGGAACCCCTTTGGGGTTTTGTCGGTGGAGCCATTGGCTCGCGGGAGCAGAGAGGCTGCCCTAGCTTGGTCTCCAAGGAACCCTCTTTCGACTGTGGAGCTAAAGACTTTTCTGCTTCGAAAGGTAAGGGTAGGCGACGGCGAAAATCGCCAAAGCTGATGCCTATCATCAATTATACTGTGGGTGAGGACATTAGTTGGGAAATGATGGAAACTTTGGACAAATTCACTCTGGTTGGGCGCTTCATGGGGAAAACGATGTCTATCAGAACTGTTAAGAAATGGGTGGAAGATTGTTGGATGGGAGAGCTCAGGTCTGTTCCTGCTGTGGAAGGGATAGCGAGGGGCTGGTTTACTTTCAATTTTTAGTTTGAAGACCATTTGCTTTGGGTCCTGAACCAAAATTGGTCTTTTGAACAGGCATCGGTTCTTCTAAAGAAGTGGCACCCTCTGTTTGACGCCAGCTGCGAAAGGGTGGATGTTGTTCCAACTTGGGTCAGACTCCCAGGCCTGTCGTCCCTTTCTGGACAATGAAACACTTCATGCATATCAGGAATTTGCTGGGTACTTTCCTGGAGGCGGACTACTTCTTCAATGTCACCAACTTGAAGAGGGTGGCCCGTATCCTTGTTAGTATCAACATTAGAAATGGGCTTCCGAGAGCTATGAGGATTGACTGGAAGGAGTATTCTCATATTCAAACCTTGGATTATGAAAATGTCCCTTTTCGTTGTCGCAGATGTCACGAATATGGACACCCGGTGATTGATTGTCATCTGTCGACTCGTGCTAAGGTTGAATGACATAAGGCGGACAACAACTCCCTGTCTGGTGGTGAGGGGGATTTTTCTACGGCTTCTTCGCCGCCTCTTACACATGTGGGGCTTGATATTGCTTCTATGGAAGGTAGTGAGTCTGAAGCGGTGCCTTCGGGGGTTCTGCTGGTCTTTGCTCGGGACAGAATGGTTGGAGAACCCTTTATGGTCGGTGCTCCGGGTATTCCCTCTTTTACTCTTCCTTCGACAATTAATTTATTTACTAGACAAATTAATGTTTCTGGTATTGACTGGGTGGAGGGGTTAAAGAAACTTTCCCTTAATTCACTTGAGATACGACCACCCATCTCTGCTGCTACTATTGAGGAACCCCCCATTAGGCCGGTTTTGGAATCGGTGTTGTTTGATTTGGTCCCTTCACCTTCTGAATCCTCTGACTTGGGTTATTTCCTGCGTTCTTGCACTAAAGGTGGTTTTGGAGGTTTGGGGAAAAACCCTTCGGCATATGCTAGGGGGAGGGGCAGAGTTTCAAACCTAGCAAAGGCACAGTCCCGTGCCAAGATGGATGTTTTGGAAGGTAAACAGATCTCTATTGATAGGGTACTTAGAGCAATGAATGCCTGTAAGAAGGGAAAGAGATGAAGATCCTCTCTTTTAACTGTTGGGGTCTTGCTGGTCCCCATAAAAGATCAACATTACGACGGGTGGTTGAAATAGACAAACCTGATATTATGTTACTTTAGGAAACTTTGGGGGTTGGATTAGAGGTGAAAACAAATCTTGAATGTTGGTTTGGTGGCTGGTGCTTCGAGAATTTGGATGTTAGAGGACGCTCGGGGGGATTGGCTATCGGTTTGAACACTAGATGTGTCAAAGTTCTTAACGTGTGGGGTTTGCAATCAGTTCTTGGCATCACCATCAAAGCACTCGACCTAGTGGACACTTTTGATGTTATCAATATTTATGGTCCTTAAATAGAATTCCAATTTGGGACACTATCTTTAATCATTCTCTGTTTCAGGGAGAAAGGCTGATTATTGGTGGTGATCTAAATTTCTCTCTGGGTCAGGCTGAGGTTTGGGGACCTCATGCAAGACCTGACACATTAACTGATTTCTTTATGAGGCATTTGGTGGACAAAAATTGGCTGGATTTGGAGCATGTTGTGCTTAAGACTACTTGGAAAAAAAACAGATGTGGGGAGAGGCAGGTGGCAAAAAGGCTGGATAGGTTTCTTGTCTCTGAGAGGGTGGTGAACTCTCACCAACTCATCCGTCAATGGGTTGGGACTGGGGGACTCTCGGATCATTTCCCCATTTTTTTGAAGCTCAAAAATGGGTCGGTAAATTTACCTCCGATCCTTATTAAGTTTAATAAAATTTGGCTTAAAGATGAAATCTTTATTGAATTGATCACAAATGGTTGGGCCCACTTTAATCCCGGGAATGGGCTCACTGCTCCATTTCAGTTTGCAGAAAATCTCAGGAATTTGAAAGAGTTGATTAAGCCTTGGGCGTCTGAAAAGAGAAAGAGGGATGCCCGTGAATTACTTCAGGTTGAAGCTGAACTTGCGGTGATTTATGATCAGGTGGGAGGTGGAGTATTAGACCAGGTGGACCTGGATGTCTTGAAGAGGCTAGAAGGTAGGAGGACTTCGCTCCTTTTGGAAAGAGAAGAAACTTGGAGACTAAAAAGTAGAGTGACTTGGCTTAAATGTGGGGATGATAACACAAAAATTTTCCATGCTTATGCCAAGGGAAGGAAGGCTGACAATACTATTTGGAGTCTTGGAGATGATCGAGGACATATTTATGATACCTTTGACAGTATGGCCACTCTGGGAGTGGAACATTTCAAGAATTTGTACAAGGCTCCAGATCATGCTACTCTTGTTGAATTCATTAGAATTATGCAGCTGTTTCTGGGGTTTGCGGGGCCTGATGAGAATCAATCTCTGATGGAGGAGGTGTCGGAGGATGAACTTAAAGGTGTGCTTCAGAGTTTTCAGAAGGATAAAAGTCTGAGGCCAGATGGATGGACAATTGAATTCTTTCTGGAACTCCATGATCTTATGGGTCAGGATCTCCTTCATGTGGTAGAGGATACTAGATCCATTGGACGGATTCTGGCTTGCTTCAACTCTACTTTCATTGCGCTGATTCCGAAGGTGGACAATCCTTTGTCGCTAAACAACTTTAGACCTATCTCATTATGTAACTACATATATAAGGTGGTTACGAAAGTGATTACCAGCAGGTTCAAACGGGTTCTTTTTTAACACATTTCAGATGAACAGTTTGGCTTTTTTAACACATTTCAGATGAACAGTTTGACTGATTCATGAAGCTATTGGGGTGGCTCAAGAGGGGTTACACAACATGAAGGCCAATAACATCAAGGGAGCTATTTTCAAAATTGATCTAGCTATGGCATTTGACAGAGTAAGCTATCTATACATTCCCTTGTTGCTAACTCATTTGGGCTTTGACATTTCTTTTATCAGATGGGTTATGAGCTACATCACTACTGTTTCTTTTTCGGTCCTGATTAATAGGGAGGCTTCCCCATTCTTTCATGCAGAACACGGGTTGAGACAGGGCTATCCACTGTCCCCCCTCCTCTTTCTACTGGTGGTAGAGGGCCTTAGTCGGTCGATTAAAGAGGCAATTCGGCTGGGAACTTTCTCTGGTTTGCAACTTTCTCAGAATCTACAAGTTTCTCATTTGTTGTTTGTGGATGATATATTGGTCTTCTATTCTGGTTCTATTAGGGATTTTAATACCTTGAATGACATCTTGAAGCTATTCTCTGTAGCAACTGGCATGAACATTAATATTGGAAAATCCTCGGTAACCTCCAATCGGCTATCAAGAGCTGAAGAGAAGGCCCTACTAGCTCTTTTTCTGTTTAATCTTGTTAGACTTGAGCAGGGAATGCTTTACCTAGGATTCTTTCTAAAACCAAATGATTATCAGAAACGGGACTGGGTTTGGTTACTGGAGAAGCTGGAGAAGCCACTAAAAATTTGGAGCCATAGATGGTTGTCAAAGGCATGTGGACTTGTGCTGGTAAAATCTATTCTGGAGGCTATTCCTGTCTACTGGATGTCATTGGCCTAGATCGCCAAAGGCACACTTGAAAAGGATCGCAAAATTTTCTTTCGTTTTCTTTGGAGTGGTAAACAAGAAACACATGTGACTCCTTGGGTCAGGTGGGAAAATATTGTTGTTCCAAAAGGATTGGGGGGCTGGGGTCTCAAAAACATTTTTCTTTTTGCAAAATCCCTGGTGGCTAAAGGTTGTTGGAGAATATTAAAGATGGAAAACATGTGGGTTTACGTGATGTTTCAGAAATATATCATACCGGACTCGTTGCAGGACTGGATTAGGCCGGATAAAACACACGCTGGGGGATCCATCTTCTCGAAAGCGGTGGTCAAATATTTTAATGTCATTGGTGCTGGGCTGGTATGGAGTGTCAAAAATTGAAGGCACCTCAGGGTCGGGGAGGACCCATGGGCTAGTTGTGATCAACACCACATTCTTTTGGATAATATTGTTCAGGCATTATGACATTCTGACATTTTCTTCCTACATCAGCTCACGGCTCCTGAACAACTGGTTTGTTGGGAACAATCTTGGATACAGGCTGGGGATCTTGAGCTGGCGGTTCCTGAAACTAGGGACTTGGAGAGGTATATTCGGTCACTCTCTAGAGACCACATTATCTTGCGTGAGAGGGAGGATGTACTAATCTGGGATTCTGCTCGAAATGGGAAGTATACTCCAAAGGCGGGGTATATCAAACTGAGTGGTCTGGGGGAGGACAGGGTTATTATGTAGTGGTGGAAATCCCTTTGGAAAATCAATTTCCCACCGAAAACAAAGCTTTTCATGTGGTGTGTCTTGGAGAACAAGGCACCAAGCTGGGACAATTTGCAAAAGAGAAGCTTCCAAGGTCCAGGTTGGTGTTCTTTATGCAAAGGGGATGCTGAATCTATGGTACATCTATTTCTGTTTTGTCCATATGTCATTGCGGTCTAGAAGGAGTGCTCCAATATTTTTGGAGTTACTTGTAACTGGAGGGGAAACAACATACTACAGGCGTGGGAAGATTGGCGTAGTTCTGTTTTGATAGACTCTATGAAAGCTCTCCCTCTCCTGGTTATTTGGGGTGTTTGGATTGCCCGGAATAATTTAATATTCACTGAGAAATGTTGCACCCCTGAGATCATAGCCACTCTAGCTTGTGGGATTCTCGAAGCTTTCCCGCAACATATCAGAGCTAAAAACCAGCGGGAATCTTTGGAGGTTGTGATTGATAAGACTATCCCTTGGGCATTCTTTGATGGAGCGGCTCAGGACAATCTTTGTGGGGGTGGTGCATTCTGGTTCATTAGGGAAGGACATTTTTACAAGATCACGATGGGTTTAGGTGTTGGCAGCAACAAGTTTGCTGAACTTTTTAGCCTAAAACCGTTACTCATTTTTGCAGCAGAGAAAGAGTGTCATACTATTGTTTGTTTTGGAGATTCTATGAATGTTATCAATTGGATCAAGAAGACTCAGGTGTGTAGAAATTTGAGGCTGGAAAATATTCTCACTTCTATATCAAACATTATAGACTCTTTTGATTCATTCTCTTGTAGCCATGTCTACAGGGAGAATAACAGGGAGGCAGACTTGGCCTCAAAGGAGGGTCTACTTTTGATGGAGGGACAGTGGCAGATCTGTGAGTAGATAGATGGCACAGTACACTCTTATTATCATCGTCCTTTCATAAAGGGGGTGGCTGCTTTGTGATGTCTGGTTTTTTTGCTGTCTTATTGCTTTATTTTGTGGTTGTTTCACATGGGACATATTAGGCTGATTCCTATCATTTTGTCTGTATTTCTGGGAATTTTGTACTGAACTATGTCTTTATTTTGGTCTGTCCTTATTCCTTTTGTGGCAATGCTTGATACTTGAGACTCTGTGTCTGCTCAGGATTGTTCTTTCATCATGATTTCTTATGTATATGTTTTACTTGACCCTAGCAATGTTCTTTTATGAATACACCGTGAGGTGTATTTGAAAAATGTAATTTTGTTACTCAAAAGATGAAATAAAATTATGCTTTTTTTCCAAAGAAAAAAAAACTATGCCTATTAAGCTATTAAGCCATATGCAAAATCTTTATGCATTAATTTTTTAAAATATAAATAAAAATTAAGTTTTTTCTTTCTTAAAAAAACAATGATACCTCAACTCCAATAATCACGTTAGGTTAGCTTAAACTGATTCAATTACAAATCCAATATTTTTAATAAATGTTGGGAACCTTGATAAGCTGAGAAGACTTCTTCAAATACTACTTTAGAAATGTAAGATATCTCTCCCCCACGTTAAGCCATCACACTTTTTTATACCTGCCTCAGGCAGGTATATTGTAATTGATCACAAGTCAAACTCCTTTGACTTTGGTATTAGTTGTTGTTTTTTGATGCAGCTATAAAGAATTAAAACATGTTTTGCAAAGTATGACTTAGGGGTTTGTAAAATATTTTTTTTAATTTTGTTAAAAAGCAATTTTTGTAAACAGTTGATTGGTGGATAGAAGATGATGTCAGCTTTGGGATTTGGTATCTGGATTTGAGTTGACATGTGGCAACATGACATCATAATAATGAAATTAAAAAAATAAAAATTATATGCCATTGCCATCTGGCTCATGGCTCCTGTTGCTGTTGCTGCACATCACGTTTTGCTGGCCCACGCATCTGCAGTGAACAATTACAGGAAGAAATATCAGGTACTCAAGCAATATCGTTAATTTACGTCGCGCTTGCTGCGGGTAATTCTGATCCAAATATTGTAATTATAGTCGACGTTTGACAAATGATCTTAATCAGAATGCTGGGGAATTTGTACTGGGCATGCATTTGTTTGCAGAAAATTCAAGGCGGGTCTATTGGGTTCGTTATGAGTGCACCATGGTATGAACCCTTGGAAGATTCCTCAGAGGATCGATCTGCTGTTGACAGAATTTTATCATTCAATCACTGATGGTGAGTACGTAGTAGTATATTATATGATTTTACCATTCCCGCACCTACAGTACCCTTGTCTGTCTGTCTAAAATTAAAGAATAAAGAATCGCTTCTAATAATGTAAATGGAGCTAGTGGCGAATGGATTTTCATAAATAAATAAATCATTCTTTTAAGTTAAACGCGTTTTCTTCCAGGTTTTTGGATCCAATTGTCTTCGTACATTATCCACCAGAAATGCGTCAGCGAGTGGGACGACAGTTACCAACTTTCTCCCCCGAACAATCCGATAAACTGCGGGGATCATTCGATTATATAGGAATAAACTACTATACAACCTTGTACGCAACAAGCACTCCTACTCTTTCACCAGATTTCACGCAGAATCTATATCCAGATTCCATGGTTTATCTAACTGGAGAGCGCCGCGGAGTCCCAATCGGACAACGGGTATGAATGAATATTCAGTACTTCTTGGCCACCTCTTTAATCTGAGTCAGCTTGTAGTATAGTTTGGCCAATGCAGGCAGCTCATGCAGTGATTTGTAATTACATGATCATCACAGACAGGAATGGACGGTTTGTTTGTGGTACCTCGTGGAATTCAGAAAATGGTTGAGTATGTAAAAGAATTCTACGACAAGCCGACTATTATTATCACAGAGAATGGTAAGATCAGTAATTTGCATATATATATATATCACTTCTCAGAGCCATGCATATTCTATATATATGTATTTCTTTTTTCTAATACAGACCCAATTAATGCGGCCTGATCGCAGATATTCTTCTCATGTCGACCAGGCTATGCAGAGTCTAAAGAAGATTCGAGTCTTTACGACATGAGTAGAATAATGTTTCTTGAATATTGCTTGCGTTATCTCGCTGCAGCAGTCAAGTAAGATCATTAGACGCGCCCGCGCGCCATTAAATTAGTTTTCATGTCAGTGGAGTCTGCAGCAGCTTCTTCATTTGTTAATTATAATGTACTGTACTACTAATTGCCTGCATTTACCTGTCATGTGTTTACACAGAAATGGATCAGACGTCCGAGGGTACTTTGTGTGGACTCTTCTGGATAATTATGAGTGGGCATCTGGGTATACACTTCAATTTGGTCTTTATCACGTGGATATTTTTTCTCATCGAAAGAGATATCCCAAACTATCAGCCCACTGGTTCACACAATTTCTTCACCACGAAGACGACGACCACGACCACGACCAGGGAAGTATTAGAAGCAGAAGCAACATTTAGACGGCAAATCTGTTGCATGTACTGTTCGTGGGAATCACAATCCGAGTAGATATTAATGCAGTAAACACATTGCGTCGAGCGGACGTTACAGGCGGTCAAGGTTGCAGAATAAGAACAATAAGAAATTGCACAATATGCTATGCTATGCGACAATATGTAGTACGTACGATTGCTAGTATATTTTTATAATTAAATGGAATTTTAATAAATAGTTTATTTAAGTTTTCTATTTTAAATAATTATAACTAATCTGTTCCTTCCCGAATTTTTCAATTATTTGTATTTAATTAATTGTTCCTTCTCTAATTTTTCAATTATTTGTATTTAATTAATTGTTAAGTTAATATAACTATTTATTTACTTTGTAGTTGTTAAGTTTATAGTTGTGTAATCATTGGAGTTAATCTAATAGTTAATTTAAAAGTTAATATAAAACCTTACAATTAATTTAACAGCTTTCAAATAGAGTTCTACTAAGCCTTATCCACATTAACTTCCAACTCCCACTACATGGAGTTAGAGTGTTAAATGAGTTACACATTACCACTTAGCACCTAAGTGCAATTATCATATGAGCTAAATTTAAGACTATACAAATAATCAAAATTACAATTTAAATCCTCCAAATTGGAATTTCAACCAAAATAGCTCTACCAGATCTTTCGGCCAAAATGGCTCTGCCAGATCCCAACGGCATTTTGCCGGATTCCGGCGGTTTGGGGCGTTTTGCGCTTATACTGCTAGTCTGCTCCTTCTTATAAGTTTTCTTGAACTTTAAGCTTTGCCATCCTTTGAATCGAACCCGAGACCTACAGAGTTTCAAAGACTTCTTCGGCATCTTCTTTTAAGTTTTCGGTTCGGCGACCCTTCCAGGGAATAAGAAGTAATGATTTAAGATATTTTTTAATAAAATTGTTTCGAAATGTTAAATTTTATTTAAAAGAATTAAAATTATATATTTTTTATTTAATCAAGAAATCCAATAATTTACATCGAAAAGAAACATAACCTTCCCTTTGAGTAG
>LPNX010175831.1:0-29760 GCA_001517045.1 Pseudotsuga menziesii | reverse complement strand
TATATGGAACTAGTTTTCTCAATACCTTCAATTATATTACTTATAAGCTCTTTTCAATTAGGAGCATCACATAAGGGTTATTTCATTTCACTCTTAGACAACTTGTTATGTGGTGTTTTTTTACTCAGTCAATCTAGATCCATTTGTTTCTAGATATACATGGTCTCCATACTTCACACTCATAAATGAGTATAGGAGTTATGGTTGTATCCTCCCTAGTGATGTAATAATGGTTTAGGGGGCTTTAAAGCTGTTAATAAGACATGTGCCTTCATTTAATGCAATGCATATTAGACCCATTGTTTTAATTATTATTAAATAATATTTATTATGTAGTTATCATTAAATAAATGTAACATTGCTCAATCATTGATGTAGTGGGACAGGAGAATTTGTCATCTTTTTTACACTAAGAGGGTTGAAGATGAAAATCACGTTATCCTATAATGTTCTATATAAACCCACATTAAATGACAATTTCAAACAAAATATTTTTTGTAATACTGACCTTCCTATTATTTTAACTCATTACAATTGATGGCCCGTGGGGGGAATCCGTTTATTTTAATACTGACCTTCCTATTATTTTTTGTAATACTGACCTTCCTATTATTTTAACTCATTACAATTGAGTGCTTTGGGAATCCGTTTGAGAAAAGAAGGATGTCGTCTTGAAAGAGTAGATAAGTGATATAGAAGGATGTCGTTTTCATAAGAGAATTGTTTTGATCATCAAACACATAATGTGGACACCAAGCTATAAGTTCTAGCATGGGCCCAATAGGTGCCTCAAAATCAACATTATCTAAGTTGGAAAAGTGTTGAACCCCCCACACGCTATATTATATTATGGAATACATTAAACATATTCATTTTCAGAGTCTTTAATATCCCAATTGAATAGGTGGTAATCATGTGCTTGATATAGTTTTGAACCTAGGTCGCATGACTTTTGAGCCTTGGGGAGGATTCCTTGATTTGTTTGAAGCAAGATCATTCATTTTAAATTTGTGGATAAACTTACTTAACAAACCTTTCCATTACACCTATTTTATAATGGGAAGGAGTTATCACATTTAAAATTTATTTCACATATTTTAGAATGGGAAGGAGTTGTTAACGATCAAATTTATTGTAGTTATAGGATTTTGATGAGATAGGAAGTGGAGTTTTTAGTGATCCATATTTTTATTGAATTTGGAATGATGAAGGACAAGTAATTGTTATTTTCAGTAGAAAAGGATAAGTGTATATATATGTGTGTGGGGAGGGGGTGTGGGGTAAATATTTTATGATAAATTTTAAGATTTTTTAGGGTACAAGGTTAATCAACAATAAGCCTTGAAGATTTACAAAAATATATTAATTATGAGCTCAATATGTTAGTTCCAGGAATATAATTTGGGTGGAAAATATAACAATCCATCTCACAACGACTTGGGCTAGATCCAATTGACTGAAAAATTGAAGGACATGGAAGTGGTAAGTGATCCACTTATGTGTGTACAAGTCATGAGATCATTTAATACAATATATCTGGGTCTGACCACCAGTTCAACCACTACCTCAAGGTGACCCCATAACTCCAAGAAAAGTCCTCACATGAATTAAACCTCGAATATGTTTGGGCACATGCAGGCACATACACACACATAACCTTTTATGGCCATTTGATTTAACCACAACCATTTTATTAATATACGTTTAATTTGCTCTAATTATTAACTTTATATAGATAGATAGATATCCCAAAAAAATACACGATGTCTAAAAGTCAAAATCACAATATATCAAATGAGCTAAGCTCAACTTAAAAAGAACTCTTAATGATTAACTTGGCATACTATATGCTAACTACATCCTAAAGTATTGATAATTATAAATCTTAAAATACTGGTCACTTAACAAAATAAACTGAGAATACATTAAAACCATTAGATTATCATGTTGGATGAGGTCCGTTATGGACATTTTCCATGGAAAACTATCCATAGCTCTCGAGATACTGTATCATCTTTCAAGTTCATTGTTCCTCACAATTGTCTAGCTCTTGTTGCACAAACACATCCTCCATGTGTATTTTCTTCATAGACTGAATTAAATCTAAGGGTTTCTCTACCATTGATTGATAGCTCCTAGTGAAACCAAGAATCATAGTGTACTGCATGTCCACAGCTTAAAACAACTTGTCCACCCTTCAACCCATGGCTTCCTTTCTAGTTTCAAGTCAATCAAACAATCTTTTTGAGTTTCCATACAATTTCTAATGCTCTGATTTAAATGGAGAATTGCTTCTTAAAGGGCCTTTAACAATTTTACCAATGACCCCAAAATCTTTGTCAAATCCATCACCTTGCATATTGCACATTTACCACTATGTCTATGTTTTTACATCAATTCAACCTACTTTATTCCTTCCATTAGTTTCTAAGAAGGCATGTCTCGATCAACAATACTCATTCAAAACAAAGTTGATGGAAACATAAAAAAACCTTAGGAGAAAGACTTGACGAAACCCCCTAGACTAAAAAACATAATAATGTCCTAGTACTATTCTTAGCTCTAACCTTCCACCCAATTGACCTTTCACCATAAACCACCCATCCATAGGCTCCATAGATGAAGAATAAGGCCATAATAGGATAAAGATGAACTCCCCACACATCTAGTCAATACCAAGATTAAAGAAGGGATAAACCAAAAGCTATAAATTACCTAAATAATCTATACTTCATCGATTCCACAACATTCACATGGAGAACAAGCATGAAGAACACCAAGAGATGTAGCACCAAGATCCAAACATTCATCACAAGGCTCGCCCTAAAAAACCTGACCCTTGAAGCTTTGAATTATCCCACCAAAAAGGAAGCCACCCACCACATATGCCATAAAATTTCTTTTGCCTCTAGGTGAAATCTGTAATATCCCAAACTGGTATTTTTCTTTTTATGTGTGTACTCTAGATGGCTAATAGACTTATGCCTCAATAAAATAGGAAAGCAAACCCCGATCTTTGCATGCATGCAGTTGCATGCAGATTTGTGGCCTAGAAAATACTGAGATGCTATAAAATAGTAGAAGTCAATGCATGTACATACCAGTATATAGATTTGTTAATGGTGAAGAGGATGGTCCCCACATTCAAGGATTTTGGAAGAGGAATAGGGAGATAAACCAAATCGTCCTCCATAGGTGAATGCACCCTCCTCTCAAGCTGTAGATGCTCTGAAATAATAAATAAGCCATTGCTGAAGGCCCAAATGAGGTTCAATAGGGTTATAGTACCCCTTTGATAGTGATGGAAGCAACATGCAAAAGAAACGGTGGCTCAATACCCCAAAATGTGAATTTCCTCCTCAAATCAATTCGCACATGTAGAACAACATCTTGCAAAAAGGGGGTACTGCTGATAACTTGCTTGATACTCAAGCTGAATGGCCCTTCTTCCAGGGGAAGGGTAATGAAGGTGCTCTGAGATTAATAGAAGTAGCATGCAGAAGTTCTGACCCCTGTAGATAAGAAAACGAATTGCTTTGTCTCTGACCACGGTACCACAGTATGATGGTGGAACTCTCCAGCTGGATGAATAATCAACCTCCCACAATAATTGTTGAATGTAACTTGATGATGAACTAGTGCTAAACCTAGATGATCCAACCTGATGATGAACTAGGGAAAATAGATTTCGCTGCAGAAATACACTAGTTAGCTAAGCATGCACTCAACCCCAACTTACCTCACCGAGCTCTCCAATTCGACTCCACAAATCAATAATCACATAAGTTCCTTCTCCATTCACTTTATCTTTCTTTTATAACTTTCAACTGCGAAAACCCTAACTTTTGACCCAATTAGGTCACTTTAACTTCTAATTTGTAGTTGACTTGCATGCATGCACATGGAGACATAATCGGGTGCATGCATCATTAAATAATGCTCAGATGTCATGCATGCAGGTGGGCTTTGGCTTTGGTGGCCCTCTTCGACCCAATGGTGATATAATATTGATGCCCTAGATCTTCTGTATATGGCATCAGTCCTCGACTGATTCCTTGACTATCAGGACCTGCTCAAACCTACACAAATCACATAGGTTAGTGGATTGGTCCTCAATGCCTAAGCAGAAGAGGACATTACAATCCTTCCCGCTCGAATTTGCTTGTCCTCAAGCAACTGTAAAGTTGGGTGCTGTAATAGTTGTTCTGCCTCCCAAGTGGCCTCCTCTATAGGCAGATCTTTCCACTGAACCAAGTAGTCTCTGATGATTTTGTTCCTCAGTTTCGGCTATTGCACCTCTAGGATGCACTCCGGAATCAGAATCAATTGCCCCTCATTATCAAGGGGAGACAACTCAGAAGACATAACAATCTGTTGATTGAATGCCTTCTTGAGGTTGGAGACATGAAATACGTTGTGAATCTTTCTCTCTGGGGGTAGTTCTAGCTCATACGCTACCTCTCCAACCTTCCAAATTATCTTGTATGGACCATAGAAGCGAGGTTGGAGTTTTTTCGTTCCTTTTTTTTTAGAGATGATTGTCGGTAAGGTTGGAGGCGTAAATAAACGAAGTCTCCCACCTGAAAACTGCGCTCAACCCTGTGCCTGTCCACATATATCTTCTGTTGATTCTGAGCAACCTGTATGTTCTCCCTGAGTATCTTGAGGATATATTGACCCTCCTGAATCCACTCTTTGGCCTTGGGGGGCCTGCTATCGCCAGATATCCGGTTTGCAAAAGTGGAAGCATCATACCCATACAAGGCTCAGAAAGGGGTCGTCCCAATGGTCATATGGTAGATGGTGTTGTAACAATGTTCACCCAATTGTAACCATTTGATCCATGTCCTCTGCTGACCTGATACGTAATTTCTCAAGTATCCCTCAATCCACTTGTTGAAAATATCTGTCTTCCCGTCACTCTACAGATGATAACTTGTGCTCATGGCTAACTTGGTCCCCACTAATCGAAAAAGCTCTTACCAAAAGGCTCTTGTGAATTTTATGTCCCTGTCACTGACAATGGTATTGGGTAACCCATGGAGTCTAAATACCTCTTTGAAAAATAGTTCTACTACCTGTGCTACTGACTAATATGATGATATGGCAAAGAAGTGAGCAAACTTGGTCAATCTGTCCACTACTACGTACAAGCAGTCTATGCCTTAAACCTTGGGCAACCCAATAATGAAGTCCATAGAGATACTCTCCCATTTCTACCCGGGAATAGGTAAGCGATGTAGTGAACCAGCCGGGTGTATGTGCTCTATTTTGTTTTGTTGGCACAAGCTGCACTCCCTCACATGTTGTATCACATATTTCTTGAGGCCCTTCCATGAGAACCTTTCTCTAACTTGTCTATAGGTCTTGAGAAACCCCTGATGCCCTGCTAATGGCGAATCGTGCGATTCCTATAAAATTTTCTTCTTGAGGGGAGACTCTAGAACCAAGAAGATTTTGTTTTTGTAGTATATGATGTCATCAATGACCCTATACCTATCATCCTGAATCTATCCATCCAATAGCTCGCAAGCAAACTTATCTTTGGAGTACTCAACCAAAAGATGAGACGTCCAATTTGATGAGATGCTCATAAGGGATAAAGTAGCTGGTCGTCTAGAAAGTGCATCGGCCACTACATTGCTCTTCCCCATTTACGTACTCAATCCTAAAGTCATAGGCCTGAATTTTGCTTACCCATTTATGATGTCTCTCGTTTAGCTCTTTCTGCTCTAGGAAGTATTTCAAGCTGTTGTGATCTGTCTTAACCTTGAACCTGGCACCCACCAAGTACTGCCTAAACTTGGTTAGCGCATGGAGGATGGATAACATCTCTTTTTCATATATCAAATAGTGGTACTCATAGTCTTTGAGCTTCCTGCTCTCAAATGCAATGGGGTGGTTGTTCTGCATCAAAACCGCCCCAATTCCCTCTCCTGAAGCATCACATTCTAACACAAAGAATTGAGAAAAGTATGGTAAAGCTAATACTGGGCATGAACTCATTACCTTCTTCATTTTCTCAAATGTTTGTTGTGTTTCCTCTGACCAAATGAATGCCCCCTTCTTGGTAATATCGGTGAGGGGTGCGGACATCTGTGAGAATCCACTGACATACCTCCTGTAGTAGGTTCAAAGGCCCAAAAATCCCCTCAGTTCTATCACATTTTTAGGTGTAGGCCAATCCAAAATTGTTCGAATATTCTCTAAGTGAACCTATACCCCGTTGGCCCCTATCACATGTCCTAAGTACAACATCTCCTGCATGCCAAACTCACACTTGGAAATTTTGGCATATAGTGATTGCTCCTGTAGAATACCAAGTACTTCATCAAGATGTCTCAAATGTTCTTCCCAAGTTCGACTGTATATCAATATGTCGTCGAAGAATACCCAAATATATTTACGTAACTGCGTCCTGAAGATATGGTTCATGCATGACTGGAAAGTAGCTGGTGTATTAGTGAGCCCAAATGGCATCACTAGAAACTCATAATGTCCATAGTGGAAATGGAAAGTGGTCTTTGGAACATCGTGTTCCTTGACCCGAATTTGATGGTACCCTGAGCGGAGATCAATTTTGGAAGTACTTTGTCCCTTGTAGTTCATCCATCAACTCATCAATCCTAGGGATGGGATACATGTTCTTTATGGTCTTCTTATTGAGTGCCCTGTAATCAATGCACATGCGTAAGGTTCCATCTTTTTTCTTCACTAGCACTACTGAAGATGCAAAGGGACTGGAGCTAGGTTTGATGTACCCCAGCTTGAGTAGTTCCTTGATTGTACTCTCTATATCATCTTTATACATCTTGGGATGTCTGTAAGTAGTGGTGATAACTGCTTGGGTCCCCTCCTCTAACTCAATAATGTGCTCAAATCCCCTATTTGGAGGTCGACCTGCTGGAAGGTCTCCGAATACTACCTTATGCTTCTTCAATAAGGCCTCTATATTTGTTAGATGTTCTGTGGCCTCATCTGGGGGTTTCCTGAAGGTAACCATACACTCTGAAAACCACTCAATATTTCCCTGCCGAAGTACTGCCTCCATCATGTGTGATGTCACTGCTGTGGGAGGATAAGTATTCATCCCTATCAATACTACCTTATGTCCTTCTGCTCCTGTAAACTCCATCTCCATGGTTTGGTAATTTGTGGAATAATTCCCTATGGAATACAGCCAATGAACTCCTAGTACCACATTAATGTCAAGTACATCTACCACATAGAATGTATCTATCACTGTATAATTCCCAAGCGTTACTTTTAATTGAGGAATCATCTGAATACACTCCATGGTGTGACCTGTTGTTGCTACCGAAAACCCATCAAAGCTCTCAGTCTGAATGTCTCTTTTTTTAACTCATGCAACATCAATAAAGTTGTGGGATCCCCACCATCTATCAGTACTCCCACTTTGTGGCCCTGTACGGTACCTCTGATCCGAAGAGTGTGGAATCTAGGAACCCCTGTCATGGTAGCAATGGTACCTCCCAAGGCCTGTCCCTCAACAACTGTCTCTGTTGTCTCTCCTGCTCCTGATCCTGGTAATCCTCATCCTCCTCACTCTCAAAATAAGCCTCTATGTAGTAGGCCTTTCCTTTTCCTGAACATCTATGACCCGGTATCCATGGTTCCTGGAAAGTGAAACATAACTTTTTTCTTCTAAGGTCCTGTCGGGTATCATTGTCCATCCATTCTTTCTTTCGCCATTCTTTCTGGAAGGGTTTCCTTTCTTTATCTTTAATAGGAAAATTGGTCCTGGGAGGAAACCTATTTTCGGGCATTGCCTCCTGCAAGTCTCTAGTCCATCTAATGGCATCTGCTAGGGTGGTGGGCCTATAAGACTTCACCCATCCCTGTAAGGGATCAGTGAGAGCCTCAATGAACAACATAATCAACCTGCTCTCTGATATATCTGTGACCATGACTGCTATCCTTTGAAACTCAGAAATAAATGCATTTGCACTACCTGTCTGCTTGAGATGTGCCAACTCCCTAAAGTGTACCTCCAGATCCTTCCGATCAAACCGCTCAATGAGCCTCTGTGTAAAATATGGGTATGAGGTGATGGTGTTGTGACCTAGTGTCACTAACTCGTGGTACCACCACTCATGTGCTTCTCCGTCCAAATGCAAAGAATCCAATTTAATGGCATTAGTCTCAATCATGGGGTTGAGATGGAAGTATATACACCCAATTCCTGGCTGGGCCACCTCGGGTGCCCTCAAAGGTAGGGATAGTCAGTTTCCCTACACTGCGTTGTAACTCATAGTTTTGGGTGAATGGCCTATTGTAAGCTCTGGGTTTGTTCTTACTTTTAAAGTGGCAGAAGTCAATGAAGGTCATGGCTGAATGGAAATCCTCTCCTAAAGCTCTATATCCTCTCAGATAGGCACTCATGGGTTCTTCTGGTTCTGCTTGTGCTAGAGGCATTGCAGCTGGACTATCTAAGAATTGAGGCATGGTAGGTCGGAAAGGATTGTATATATGGGGATGGATCTGCATGTTGGTATGTAAGTGCTCCCTACTACTGCTCATGGATACCCTATCACTGTTGGGAAATAAGGGACTGTGTGGGGTGGGCCCATTCTTCTCATTCATTTGCCTGAAGGTGGACATCATTTCTTTTTGCCCAGTAGTGAGTTCTTTTATGGTTGATATGAGACTATTGAAAGATGTTTTATCATCATCAACCATTGTTTCTTTTCCTTTTTCAAACTGATACTCTTTGTTCCCCAAATCTATGTCCTCTAACTCCTCTTCTATGTCTCTATACCTTTGTCTCCTGTGAGTAATGTTGTATGGGTCTCCTGAATTCATTTATAATTTTTGCATGCCCACAGCTGGCAAGGAAAATAGCTCTTATACCACTATAATATCCCAAACTGGTATTTTTCTTTTTATGTGTGTACTAGAGATGGATAATAGACTTATGCCTCAATAAAATAGGAAAGCAAACCTCGATCTTTGCATGCATGCAGTTGCATGCAAATCTGTGCCATAGAAAATACCAAGATGCTATAAAATAGGAGAAGTCAATGCATGTACATACCAGTATATATAAGATCTGCTGATGGTGAAGAGGATGGTCCCCGCATGCAAGGATTCTGGCAGAGGAATAGGGAGATAAACCAAATCATCCTCCACAGGTGAATGCGCCCTCCTCTCAAGCTGTAGATGCTCCGAAATAGTAAATAAGCCGTTGCTGAAGGCTCGGATGAGGTGCAATAGGGTTATAGTACCCCTCTGACAATGATGGAAGCAACATGCAGAAGAAAAGGTGGCTCAATAGCCCAAAATGTGAATGTCCTCCTCAAATCAATCCGCCCACGCAGAACAACGTCTTCCAGAAAGGGGGTACTGTTGATAACTTGCTTGATACTCAAGCTGAATGGCCCTTCTTCCAGGGGAAGGGTAATGAAGGTGCTCTGAGATGAATAGAAGTCACAACCCTTAAGAATGTGATAGAATTTGAAACATGCGATTAAGTCCTTATTGCAAGAAATATACCTTGTTCAAGAGAGGACAAACCAAATTTTGGGTTTATCATTTGTTAAATAACCCAATTATGAAGAATCTCCAAGGATTATGCTTGTTTTTGTTGCCATAACCCACAGTAGCAAAAGGCCTTTGTACAAAGCTAAAACTTTTGCTTCATTATTCCTCATCACTCATAAGCACCACACAAACATTAATTCTTGTTGTCTATCAAAGTTAAAAATAGCCCCTCCCCCACTCTTCACACCTACCACCCCTAACTCTTAAATATATTATTACACTATGTATAAAAAGTAGGAGTAGTCTATTTATTCTAAATTGTGTTTTTGAATGCATAGATGAATTCAACACCGACAAATACATCTATAGCACTCCGATTATGCAATTTCCACAACTAATATATGTAACTCTAAGATTATTTTGAAGATTTCCATCCTAAGTCTGAACAAAACAAACCACAAAATATACCAGAAAAAAATCCAAAACATAAAATATTTATACTACCAAGTATAAAAATATAATGAAATTTTATTTTTAATTAAAATTTATATTTTAATTTTTTATTATCAAATTTATTAAAAACTATTAGAAAAATAACCTAATAAAAAGTGAAATATATATGTAAATTATATTTTAGATTTAAACCTATTTATATATTCTAAATCAAGTGAATAAAGGCACTTATCGTGTAATGCACTAAATTTAAATAAAAGATACTTTCTCTACAAACGAGTGAATTTAAATTGAAAGTTGCAATCGAGTTTGAACAAGACATAATAAATATAAAATGGCAACCCCACAACCCGATACGGCCAAGAAAATACTTGACACTTCTTGAAGAAGGAAAAAAACAAGACACGAAGCCGAGGGATTCTTCTTTGTGAAAATCGAGGTTGATTTAATATATTTTAAATTATAATTATTTAAACTTTAAAACTGAAGATTATGAAACACAGTGCCATGTGGATGTTTACGTATAATGTGTTAATAAATACATTTTTGTGGACCGGTCACACTTTTTTAAATGTGTTGGAGACAAGATAAAAAGGACATACTTAATATATGTTGTTTTATAATAATTGAGTTATTTGATATAACGAGATTAATATTTGTTTTATAATAATTGAGTTATTTGTGATTTGTTAATTAGTTGATTTTTTTTGAATAAAAATATGTGTAAATGTTATTAAAAAATTAAGTTGTATTAATATTTTCATTATCACTATAACTTAATTATTTTATTTAATAATATTTAATTATTTATTTATTAATAAAAAAACTTTTTACATTAAATTATAAATATTATAATCTAAAAACATAACTTATTAAAGTTTTGTAATATAGGAAATTAGATATTTTATCACAAAATTGTGAACAATATTTTTTTTTGAGGATATGAGTTTATTTAAAATTGTAGAAAGTTTCAGTGAACATCTTTGAACTCGGATCAGATTGAAATTTCAGTTATGTCTAAAATAAATAGTGTAAGGGAGTGGAAAATGTTTACCTATGCCTAAAATAAATAGTGTTAGGGAGTGGAAAATGTTTACCTATGCTTAAAATAAATAGTGTTATTAGATTTAAAAAACAATATGATGATTAAAGTTAGTAAAATAATAATTGGACTTAAATCATAATTTAGTTTTGTCTCTAAAAATTGTATTCATTAAATGTTGAATTTATTTACTTATTAATTTATTTTATTAGAGTTTCAACATATATTTTTAAAGTTCGATTATAATTTGCCAAAACCATGTATTTTTAGTCATTTTATCTGAAAAAAAGAACTAATTAATTTTGGTGGTTGAACTTTGACCACCAAATGGTGGTGGAACCATGTATTATTTTTAGTCATTTTATTTTATCAATTGTGGTGGAACTTTGACCATCGAATTTCTATTAGATCTTTGTCAAATCATGACAGAAAAAAAAATTTGTTATAGATATTCATAAAAAGTTAACATTTTAAGATATTCAATATGAAAAAAACACATTATCAATACTCCATAATAAAAATCATTAACTATCTTGTATTTTAAGTCCGACAAATTAAGTGGTTATTGTTTTCTCCACATCTTTAACAATCCACGAGAAGAAATCATAGGGGCCACCTGAAGGGGTTGCACCTAGTTCACTCTGATTGCGGAGCTAACCCAATGGAGACATCAAGTGAGGCCCTTATATAGCAATGAATAACCACCATAGGATTTGACCACGAGATCGTCTGCGTACAACTTACAACACTCAACCACTTGAGCTAGCCCATCGAGCTAAGTATATGAAAGCTATGTGTCATCTCGTCCTTGCAATTTTTAGTTTTGAAATTATAAAAATTTAATAAATGTAATTAATTTTAAAATAGAATATATTTGATATAACGAGATTGATATTGTTGTGTGATTTGTTAATTAGTTGATTTTTTTTTTAATAAAAATATGTGTAAATGTTATTAAAAAAATTAAGTTGTATTAATATTTTCATTATCACTATAACTTAATTATTTTATTTAATAATATTTAATTATTTATTTATTAATAAAAAAAACTTTTACATTAAATTATAAATATTACAATCTAAAAAACATAACTTATTAAAGTTTTGTAATATAGGAAATTAGATATTTTATCACAAAATTGTGAACAATATTTTTTTTTGAGGATATGCGTTTATTTAAAATTGTAGAAAGTTTCTAGGAACATTTTTGAACTGGGATCATATTGAAATTTCAGTTATGCCTAAAATAAATAGGGTAAGGGAGTGGAAAATGTTTACTATCTCTAAAATAAATAGGGTTAGGGAGTGGAAAATGTTTACTATCTCTAAAATAAATAGGGTTAGGGAGTGGAAAATGTTTATTAGAATTTAAAAAACAATATGATGATTAAAGTTAGTAAAATAATAATTGGACTTAAATCATAATTTAGTTTTGTTTAAAAAAATTGTATACATTAAATGTTGAATTTATTTACTTATTAATTTATTTTATTAGAGTTTCAACATATATTTTTAAAGTTCGATTATAATTTGCCACAACCATGTATTTTTAGTCATTTTATCTGAAAAAAGAACTAATTAATTTTGGTGGTTGAACTTTGACCACCAAATGGTGGTAGAACCATGTATTATTTTTAGTCATTTTATTTTATCTTTAAATTGTGGTGGAACTTTGACCATCGAATTTCTATTAGATCTTTGTCAAATCATGACAGAAAAAGAATTTGTTATAGATATTCGTAAAAAGTTAACATTTGAAGGTATTCAATACGAAAAAAACACATTATCAATACTCCATAATAAAAATCATTAATTATCTTGTATTTTAAGTCCGACAAATTAAATGGTTATTGTTCTCTCCACATCTTCGACAATCCACGAGAAGAAATCATAGGGGCCACTGAAGGGGCCACACCTAGTTCGCTCTGATTGCAGAGCTAACTCGATGGAGACATCAAGTGAAGCCCTTATATAACAATGAATAACCACCATAGGATTTGACCCCGAGACCGTCTGCTCATAACTTACAACACTCAACCACTTGAGCTAGCCCATTGGGCTAAGTCTATGAAAGCTATGTGTCATCTTGTCCTTGCAATTTTTAGTTTTGAAATTATAAAAATTTAATAAATGTAATTAATTTTTTTTCAAAAAGAAAAAAATAGTAACTTGTTATTTGATGAAAAATCAAAGTTACAAATATTTAGGACAAATAACATGGCCTCAATATCATACTATCAATATTCCTTCAAAGTATTCCTACTGTTTGATTACCATTTAACAAGTACATTGAGTGATAAAGTCATACAAGATGTTAGACTTCATGAAAAAAGAAAAAAGAAAAAAAGAAAAAAACCATGCCAAATCTACCAAAAATTTGAGAGGAAGGACCCCATTCAAAAAATAGAACAAGAACCAACATCCATCTGTAGATCATAATTCTCAAAATAAGTATGACCATCCATGGGCCCAATAGCCTTTTTGGAAAGAAGACCAATATGTACATTCAACTCCCTAAAAACATTTTCAAAAGAGATTTATGGAAATTCATCCTCCAAGTAGAAATCAAGATTAATTATTTAAATGACTTATGAGTCTTTTGTTCAAAGTTCGGAAATCTTTAAAAAAATTGGGATTACATATAATAATTATGGAAATTGCATAATCTGGGGGTGCCATGGGAATATTTGAGGGCATTAAATTTATTTATACATTCAAAAACACAATTTGAATACTTCAAAATTTAGATTTTACCAAAAAAAAATATTGGATTCGGACCAAACCTCATTGTAAAGTCAAAACATAGAATAAATAGACCGCTATAAAGTATTGATAGACTTATTATGAAAATGAATTATTTTTATTAATTATCTTTGAATACTTTAAAAGTATATCTATATAATGTGGTATATGTATATGAAAAATGTGATTTTCAATTTTATTTATAAATAAAATTTGAGATTTTTTTTCATATTAAAAATATATATATTCGTAAAAAATAAATATAAAATTGGTAGATATTAAGTTTAATAAAGATGAATTGGAAATTTGAATTTTATTTATTTGTTTTTATTTAACTTGGAATTAGTTAAAAATAGATAAATTCAATTGTTTTGGGATCAACTTAAAGTTTTAGATAAAACACAACTTCATTTATTTATTTTTAAATTCAAAGGATTTGAATTTTCTTTAAAAATATAAAGTAGATGGAATTATAACTTCCATCGTAGGAAAATAATTTCATTAAAAAATAATTGAGTTTATTGGTTTTCTAATTTAATCTATTTTACTTTACTTAAAATTATCTTTTAAAATTAATGATAATTTATAAATGTTTTTAAAAATAAAATTTTAAACCAAATCAAATAATTCACTACTTTTCATAAAATTTAATAAATCTAAATTAATTTCACATAATTTAATAAACCAAATAACCATTAATAACTATCATTATCATCAAGAATTTCTACATTCAGTCTTATTTAATAATTTTTGTTTGTTTACTATTATAAATAAATAATACGTAAGGAAAAGATAAAAACCCCAAAGTGTTTTATAACATATAATCTCAAAATTAAAGGTAATACACCCTATCATATCTTTCTCACAAAAGCGACTCTGCTTCCACGATTGAGAGCATGACTATGACTAGATACCCAATGTACAAGAACACGATAAACACCATGGGGGATAATATGATTTCTAAGATTGCTTCATATTCTATTCAAAGTCACATGTGACTTAAAGCTAGGTTTGCATAAAGATGCCAAGTCTTGGTTAAATCATTGGGGAGTCAAGGAAGAGGCCACTTTGCAGAATAATGATAGTATTAAAAGTATTATTACATCTAAATTTAAGGAGAAGATGTCTTGCGATAAAGAGTTAGATGATAAGTAAAAATTAAGATATTATAAGGAGGTGATCAGCAATTATCTAGAAGATAAAAAATATATCTATGTTTAAACTAGCTTGAAAAATAAAATCGACATTGCTAAAATAAGAACAAACTCTCCCGATCTCCATAGTGAAATAGGGTGTTAGACAATTCATAAAATGTCAATGGATGAAAGAATATGTCATCTTTGTGACACGAAGAGGGTTCAAGATGAAAATCAATTTCTCGTAAAATGCCCTACATTCACCTTCATTCGAGTGCAATTTCAAAATATTTGCTAAAACACTCACCTTCCTAATATTTTAACTCGTCACAAATATGGTGATTTAGGAATGTTTCTCTTAAAGTATTTTAGAACATAAACAAAATTCTAAAGAAACCAAGTGAATTCTTATATTTTTGAAGTTCGATAAATCAAAGTTAGTCTCAATGAATGTTAATAACTATTTTTTTCCAAGGAAATATTTTTATTTATAAAAATAAAATAACACATGTATATATGCCCGAAGCATATTATCAATGAGTAAGATACAATGTCCATCAACATCTATCATGAAATAGAGAGACATAGGTAACATATAACTTGATTAAAAACAATGTCCAAAAAAAAACATGTGTCTACAGGATCTGTTGTTATCCTGACAAAAAGCAAATAACACTTAAAAATAAAAACACAGTTATGTCAATAAAGAAAGACTGGTCTAGCTATGATATTCTTTCCTTAAACCAAAAAGTTATGTTTCCTATAGTTGAGGAACTCCTACGAAAGTTTTGTTTTAATATTCATAGATATTTGCATTGAGGACTTCTTTTATATACCATTGACCAAATTCCAGAAAAAATACCTTCCTTAGAAAGTTCATTAGCAGGCTAGCTCCTTTCCATGTATACATGTAGGCAAGAAAAAGTTGAAAAGGTAGATTTAATATTTTGTATTTCAGCAAGAAGTGGAGATAAATGCGAGTTATGGAAAAATTGGATCTCATTAACCCAATTTATAACTAATATTTAGTGCCAAAAAACTTAAATATCTTTATAACCCTTTTCTAGTGCAAATAACAAAAGGAGCTCGATGTGCACACGATCTGCATAGTTGTTTGTCCTGGAGCCCAATCGGACTTTATTGTTGTAAGAGTTTGAGTAAGATAGATGCAAGATGCATCCCCTACACATTTTGTGGGGAGGAATTGAGTTGCACCATCGAAATATCCCCATGGGATGTTTTTGTTTATGACTTCTTTTGAGACGATCCTAAGAGAGCCTTCATTTTTTTCTGGAGGAAAATGGGACAAAATTCCTAGATTTTGACTATAAATGACCTTTGAGATGATGGATTTTTCTTGGAATAGGGCGTTATTCCTAGCTAGTCAAATTCCCCAACATATGATCAGTGGAAGAGATTTTTCTTAAGAGTACGATATATTTTGAGTCCAACTTTGTAAAATGACATCTAAATAATCCCCTTTCCAAAGAAAATTCTTCTCGGTAAGTGAAATGCACTCTTTCTAAACTTTTTGTGTAAAGGGGCGTTTCACAATAAGGTGCAAAGTGTTTTCAGAGTCATTTTTACATAAGGGACACCATCTTAGTCCTTCAAAACTTCTTTTTTGGAATATTTCCTGAGTTGGGGCTTTGTTTTCTAAGAAGCTCCACATGAATAATTTTGATTTTCTCGGACATTTTAGTTTCTAAAGACACTTCCACCACCATTTTGTATCCTTATTTAATTCAATGGAGAAGAGTTACATATAACCTTTATTTGGAGAGTAAGAGCCATAGGGATCCACATCCCAAATCATCTCATCTTATTTTTCAAACATTCTAATATTGACCTTCCTCAAGGAAAATAAATAGAGATTCCATTGTCTAGAAATATCACATGTAATATCAAGTTGAGTAGCTGTGAGTTAACCTTGATTCCATAAGGTGGTTGAATTGGGATCAACACAACGTGAAAATGTCTTTATCTCGTAACGATATGATAAGATTTTGGGATAACTGGTGATTTCCTTCACTACTTGAGCAAGGATCCACTCTCAACATGCATTTTTTCTCATTCCCAATTTTCCATATCAAATGATCTAGTACATCAGTGATTTTGAGGAAATGTATTTTTGAATAATGACATCTGTCCATAATGATTAGGTAGATATTAGCCACCAAATTCTCTTTGCATCCATAGCTTTGGAAAGAAGATAAATATTTTTTAAACCCCCACCACCTTCAACTTTAGGAAGAGCTAGCATGTCCCATATGACCCAGGAAAAGGATTTTTGAGGACTTCTCCAGAGAAAAGAAAAACAAATCTTTCAATTTTTTCCAAAATTCCCTTAAGAACCTAGGCCATAGATATCCAATAGACAGGAATAGCTTCCAGCACATACATGATAAGAACCAATCTACCATCCTTCAATAACCGTCTCAGATTCCATAATTTGAGGTGCTTGTCAATTTTAGCAAGCATCCACGACCAGTCCTCTTTGCAACAATTATTAGGTTTTAGATGAAATCCTAGATATTTATGACCGAGGTTGAAATTAAGATTTCTAAAAGAAATATTTGAGGCTATACCTATTTCTTCTTCCAAATCAATATTGCAACATGAAAAAGAAAACTCTCTTTCATATATCACCATTCCTATTGCTCGACTGAAGATTCTAAAAATTTCCTCAAGATTGTCCATATCTCTTCTACTTCCATCACTGAAGATCAGGACATCATCGATGAATATAAGATGAGTCAAGTTGTGATGATGGGATATTTGACTGAATTCCCTTATAGCTTTCGACATGATGTGTCTTCATCAAAGATCTGCTAAGCGATTTCACCACCAACAGAAAAAGAAAGGGAGATAAAGGGAATCCTTGGAGAAGACCCCTTTCAATTGAGGAAAAAGGGGAAGCAACACCATTGATTAAAACGACAACGGATATGAACTTCATACAATCCATAACCAAGTTGATGAAATCCACCTCAAATCTGATGTGAGTTAGGATCATTCGAAGGTTAATCTAGTTACCTGATCACATGCTTTTGATAGATAATTTTTTATGACTACCCCTTTTATGTTCCTCATTTTGATGCTATGGAGTCCCTCCTGTGCTACACTAATAGCCTCATGGATTTGTCTTCCTTTTAGAAACCCAAATTTCCACTTTAAGACTGCACCAAATAAAATCCCCTTGATCTACCTAGCAATAATATTTGCTATGATCTTGTAAATCCCATTGCACAATGAAATCAGTATGAATTCATCTAGAGAAGAGATATTTTTTGTTTCAGGGATTAAGGAAATGAAAGTGGAAGTGAAAGGAGGATTAATGTGGCCTTTAATTATGTATTCCTCCACCACCCTTAGAAGGCCTGTGCCAATAAGGTAAAAAAAATCCAGGTAGAACTCCACTAGAAATCCATCTAGACCTGGACTTTTATCCTTTTGAAAACTTTGAAGGGTTTCTTTGAGCTCCTCTACTATGATGGCACCCATTATACCTTCGTTGTCTTCATCATTGACAAAAAAGTGGGGAAAATTGTGTTATTTTGACAATTTCTGCAATTGAAGTACCCTCTTGAGCTTTAAACAGGTCACTGAAATGATTTTTTTCCACTCTGGCCATGCCATCAAAGGAGGATTCTTCTAACTCAACTTCAATTTTGAGACTACAAATGGTATTTTCCATTTTCCTTCCTTGGGAATAGGCATGAAATATTTTGTGTCTTCATCTCCACAACCAAGCCAAAGGGCCCTGCTTTTTAATCTCCATTCTGCTTCTTTGTTTACCATAATTGAATTTCTCCTGCTTTCTTATTGAACTATATGCACTTTTTCCTCATCGAATGAGAACCTCCCCCATAAAAATCATATACTCTTTGGAGGCCCTCCTCAATTTATTTAAGTTCCCGGCCTTCCTATTTCTTTTACCTATTTCTCCATGCCTGTACATTTTTCTTAAACCTTTTAATATTCTTTGAAAAAATGACAACAACCTTGATCTAACTTCATGGATCAAACCCCTCCCATGTATTGAACATCAGTTCTTGAAATGAGTCATCCTTCATCCACTTTGAGTTGAGTTTGAAAGGGATGTCGTCATTTCTCCCCTGTCCTTTAATTTCTAGGAGGATTGTATAATGGTCTGAATACCCCCGAAACAATCCAATGTATGATCATAGAAGCACCATTCAACTTATTGTTATCAATTAGAAAATGGTCCAACCTCTTAGTTATTATGAGTTGACCTGCCCTCCTATTTCTCTAGGTTGTATTTAGTTTCATAGGGACAATATCAAGAAGATCCTTTGTTTCCAATAGGTTGAGGAAGAAATCCAACAGAGGATTTGGGATAGCATAGGAACCCTAACTTTCAACAGCACCAATTGAGAATTTAAGGTCTCCTCCAATTATTACAGAATTGTGATTCATGAGGGTTTTGGAAAATATTGTTCCAAAAACATTCCCTATCTAAATGAGGACCATATAGATTGAAGACTCATAACTTCTGATTTAGCTTAGCTGAGAAAAAATCCAGGCCAATACTTGAGTGAATGCTGTGGGAACTAAAAAAATTTATCACTTGAGGATTCCAACCAATAGCGAGGACCCTTTGTTGGCTCAAACATCAACAAACAAAACCCAATCGACAGGGGTCACACTCCATTGACACTCAACTCGCCGTGATCTCCCTAAGCATCAGCCCAGACAAGTTTTACCCTGTCCAGCAACACCCGCAAAGCAGATGAAGTCTCACCCAATATGTTCAAGGGAGGGATGACAGAACCAAGTTTTCATAGAAAAGAAGAGGACTATGGCCATCAACAATTCATTGGTCTATCTATCAGATCTAACAAGTTGTCTAATCATTCATAGAACCATTCATCATCACTGGTCGAAAGATCGCATCATTTATTCATAGCAGAAGCATCACATAACAAAAATAACCATACTGCTGCACAACAGATCTACGAAGATAATATCATTCATAAGCAGTAAACATTGCATCATAGATCCATGTTACACACACTCATTAGTGGATTGCAGAAATAGAAAAAGACAGAAAAGGATAACAGGATTTCAGATCAACCTCATCACTTCATATTACTTCTGCGCAGTAACCCACAGATCCAAATAGACAACAATTTTAACTCACATTCATAAAACAAATATTCAGATTGATGATCACAATCAAGTGCTTCACTCACATCGACTGACATATGCTTCCGTGGATCTATAGATTTCCTGATTGATAATTACATTCACAATTCTTCATCTATTTATAGGCTTGTTCCTTTACATTCATGGTCCACTTCTAACTAATTCCTAACTGATTTTCTAACTAATGACCATTATCCACAAAATATAGTCCAAAAGTATAAAAAGTGACACAAAATATTCAAAAGTAGTTTATCTTCCACCTTGCGCGCTATCCTTGTCCTGCATGGTGTCTTCCAAGCTTGCGCAACATCCACGATGCTGCGCACCTTACCCCAACCCCTTTCCAACAGGCCCCCAACACAGTCTTGTGGCATGTCCTCGAGCCACGTTAGGTGGGCTTGGTATACGCAACAACTTTCGAGTGTTGAAGCTGCTTATAGATAGCGACGTGCCAATTATCTAGAACTTGTCTAATTGCACAGTTTGTTGCAATTGCCTCCTCCAAGGTCAACTACTTCTTAACTCGGCACACTGCTACAACCTTGTGTCTCGTGGAATTGTCTTGCTCTTATGACCACAAATACTTGTCTTTGAACTGCTTTGGGCTCACTAACACTGTCTGGGTGGTTACCTGCTGCATGAAAACTGTCTGAAGCTACAAATTCTAACGTCTACGTGCCTCCTTGAAAGACATTCCAACTTCCATAACCTTGTTGTTCCTTGCATTCAGGATCAGCCTGGGCTGCCTGAAGTCGATCCCATAGTCAAGTGGGGCAATAACTTTGGCCCCTTCTGGATTCCTTGTTGGTGTCTTAGTCTGCGCCCCAGACCGACTGGGATAAATATAGCCAAGGATGACCTTGCCAAGCACTTCCGTCTTGGACAAGATATCCCGCATACTTGCAACTTCTTCTGTAATTTCAACTAGTGAAGCATTCTCACTCAAAGCCTCCCTCGTATCAAGGGTGCTTTACATATCACCTTAAGTTTCTGATTCCTTACGCAATGAAGCTTCCTTCAACTACCCTACTGATCACTTCTACAACTTCACACAATGCAACTTCACCCAATGGCGTTCTCTCGGTGACCGACCATCTGCTTATAACATCAACTTCATCTTGGATAGCATCATTGTCATATCGGTTCATCATTATGACTAAATCATGCATTAATGATCCGATTACGCCGTCGATTTTGCTAACATACCACTTGGATCCGCTATCATTAGACATGACGTGAATAAGTGTCATTATTCATCTGCCTTGAAGGTCATCGTTGAGTGCTGATGTGACGTTCCGTCACCGTCCTTCGGTGGGCAGAATATGTCTTCCTAACAGCGCTACTGATTCTTCCTCATGCTCAGACACTCCTTTTTGTGTAGTCACTCCTTTGGACGCCTCTACTTTGTCAAGCTGTATCAACTACGCTGCGTGGTCTTCTAATGCTGTGTCATCATCCATGCTTGTTGCTGCTGCAATGCGCAAACTGGGAACAATATAGAGATGCAGATGATGATGATTCAATATTTCTATACTGAATATAGAGATGATGATGTTTCAGTATTCCCATACTGAATATATAGATGATGATGATTTCAGTATTCCCATACTGAAGATATAGATGATGATGATTTCAGTATTCCCATACTGAAGATATAGATGATGATGATTTCAGTATTCCCATACTGAAGATATAGATGATGATGAGTTCAGTATTCCCATACTGAAGATATAGATGATGATGATTTCAGTATTCCCATATGAAGATATAGATGATATTTCAGTATTCACATACTGGAGATACAGATGGTGATAGTTCAGTATTCACATACTGAAGATGTAGATGCTGATGGTTTGGATGATGATGTACGGACGAAGCCTCTGCCTCAAGTAGAGTTCGAACACTTTCGAGACAAGCTTGGTGTTGTTCGGAAAGACCTTCCTCGAAAGGGGGAGTAGTGATGTTGCAGTGGGATTGTATCATCCCTGGGCATTTGTCCTAAAGTGATCCAGAGACCTCGGTCCTTGAGAATGAAGAGGGATTGTATCATCCTGGGACATCTCTCCACAATAGATCGGGTGACCTCGGTCCTCGAGAACGTGGTGGGATTGTATCATCCCTGGGCACTTACCCTAAAGTGATCCAGAGACCTCGGTCTTCAAGAATGAAGAGGGATTGTATCATCCCGAGACATCTATCCATAATAGATCCGGTGACTTCGGTCCTTGAGAATGTGGTAGGATGGCATCATCCTTGGACATAGTCCTAAAGTGATAGGGACTGATTCTCCCATAATCAATCCGGTGGCTTCGGTCCTCGAGAATGTGGTAGGATTTCATCATCCTTGGACATAGTCCTAAAGTGATAGGGACTGATTCTCCCATAATCAATCCGGTGGCTTCGGTCCTCGAGAATGTGGTAGGATTGCATCATCCTTGGACATAGTCCTAAAGTGATAGGGACTGATTCTCCCGTAATCAATCCAGTGGATTCGGTCCTCGAGAATGTGGTAGGATTTCATCATCCTTGGACATAGTCCTAAAGTGATAGGGACTGATTCTCTCGTAATCAATCCGGTGGCTTCGGTCCTCGAGAATGTGGTAGGATTGCATCATCCTTGGACTTAGTCCTAAAGTGATACGGACTGATTCTCCCGTAATCAATCCGATAACTTCGGTTGTCGAGAATGTGGTGGGATTGCATCATCCCTGGACTTTAAGTCTAAAAGTGATCCAAATACTTTTTGTCTTTGAGTTGTGGATTGCAGGTTGTTGCTGATGATGATGATGCCGTACTAAGCGAAAGATGAGAGTATGATGATGATGACGTACTGATCGAAAGATGAGAATATGACGATGTACTGATCGAAAGATCAGCGTATGATGATGACGTACTGATCAAAATATCAGAGTATGATGATGATGACGTACTGATCGAAAGATCAGAGGATGATGACGTACTGATAGAAAGATCAGAGTATGATGATGACATACTGATCGAAATATCAGAGTATGATGATGATGACGTACTGATCTAAAGATCAAAGTATGATGATGATGATGTACTGATCTAAAGATCAGAGTATGATGATGACGCATTATGATTATGATGTTTCTGATCGAAAGATTAGAGTATGATGATGATGTTTCTGATCGAAAGATCAGAATGTGATGATGATTATGATCGACAAATCAGAATATGATGATGATGATGTTGCTGTTGATCGAAAGGGCAAAGTGTTGATGATAATATTGCTGACTGAGAGGTCAAAGTACTGAAGATGTTGCTACTAATCGAAAGGTCAAGGTGTTGAAGATGTTGTTGTTAATCAAAAATTCAAAGTGCTGAAGATGTTGCTGATCGAAAGGTCAAAATGCTGAAGATGTTGTTGCTGATCGAAAAGTCAAAGTGCTGAAGATGTTGCTGATCGAAAGGTCAAAATGCTGAAGATGTTGTTGCTGATCGAAAAGTCAAAGTGCTGAAGATGTTGCTGATCGAAAGGTCAAAATGCTGAAGATGTTGTTGCTGATCGAATAGTCAAAGTGCTGAAGATGTTGCTAATTGAAAGGTCCAAGTGCTGAAGATGTCGTTGCTAATTGAAAGATCAAAATGCTGAAGATGTTGCTGATCAAAGACTGAAGATGTTGTTGATGATGAAGACTGAAGATTGAAGATGAAGACTACATGATGTTGAAAAGCTTCCAATGATTTATAGATGTGTTACCCTGCTGATGTTGATGATGTCCCCTATCTCTACTCATCTTGTTGTTGATGTTGCTGTAGAATACCCTTCTCATTAAAGGGGAGTGTTGAAATATTGTAACTTCGAAGATTATTCTATATGTATCTTTTTGTGGTCCCCGATGGTCCTACCGGGAGAACCACTTGTATTACATTGTACCCCAATGATCCTAATCGGAAGAACTAATAAGAGTCATGAGGTAGTCCCCTCTAATTGTAAAGGTGGGTCATTAGCACCCCAGTGTGGTTACTTGAGCCTACATGTGTAACTCTAGCCTACATGATTTAACTCGAGCCTACATGTCAAATGAGTTAACTTAAGTGAACAGATGAATATAAATAGAGGTGTAGTGCTCCTCATTTGAGACACACACAATCAATTGGGTAGCGCACTTGTGGAGGAGAGAAGTAGCTGGAGAAGGAGGAGGATCAGGCTTTGATCTCCTTGCTGGTTTTATCTTTTACCTTTTTGGGGCATCTATATTGAGGAAGCTTTTGATGGGTTTTTCCCTTTAGGGTTTTCCCAGGATAAATCTGTGTTGTTCTTGTGATATTGTTTCTTTCAGTGATCCTGTTTATATACTTTTGTTGTGAAAATGAAATGAAATACTGATGTATTAGCTAAGCATATGAAAATTTAACATCCTCATCCTCCTCACTGTCGAAATAAGCCTCTATGTAGTAGGCCTTTCCTTTTCCTGAACATCTGTGACCTGGTATCCATGGTTCATGGCAAGTGAAACATAAATTTTTTCTTCTAAGGTCTTGTCGGGTATCATTGTCCATCCATTCTTTCTGGAAGGGTTTCCTTTCTTTATCTTTAATAGGAAAATTGGTCCTGGGAGGAAACCTATTCTCGGGCACTGCCTCCTGCAAGTCTCTAGTCTGTCTAATGGCATCTGCTAGGGTGGTGGGCCTATAAGACTTCACCCATCCCTGTAAGGGTTTAGTGAGAGCCTCGGTGAACAACATAGTCAACCTACTCTCTGATATATCTGTGACCATGCTTGCTATCCTCTGAAACTCAGAAATAAATGAATTTGCACTACCTGTCTACTTGAGATGTACCAACTCCCTAAAGTGTACCTCTGGATCCTTTTGATCAAACTGCTCAATGAGCCTCTGTGTAAAATCTGGGTATGAGGTGATGGTGTTGTGACCTAGTGTCACTAACCCGTGGTACCACCACTCATGTGCTTCTCTGTCCAAATGCAAAGTATCCAATTTAATGGAATCTGTCTCAATCATGGGGTTGAGATGGAAGTATGTATCCAACTTCTGCACCCAATTCTTGGCTGGGCCACCTCGGGTGCCCTCAAAGGTAGGGATAGTCAGTTTCCCTACGGTGCGCTGTAACTCATAGTTTTGGGTGAATGGCCTATTGTAAGCTCTGGGTTTGTTCTTACTTTTAAAGTGGCATAAGTCAATGAAGGTCATGGCTGAATGGAAATCCTCTCCTAAAGCTTTATATTCTCTTAGATAGGCACTCATGGGTTCTTCTGGTTCTGCTTGTGCTAGAGGCACTGCAGCTGGACTATCTAAGAATTGAGGCATGGTAGGTCGGAAAGGATTCTATACATGGGGATGGATCTGCATGTTGGTATGTAAGTGCTCCCTACTACTGCTCATGGATACCCTATCACTGTTGGGAAATAAGGGACTGTGTGGGGTGGGCCCATTCTTCTCATTCATTTTCCTGAAGGTGGACATCATTTCTTTTTGCCGAACAATGAGTTCTTTTATGGTTTATTTAATAATATTTAATTATTTATTTATTAATAAAAAAAACTTTTACATTAAATTATAAATATTATAATCTAAAAAACATAACTTATTAAAGTTTTGTAATATAGGAAATTAGATATTTTATCACAAAATTGTGAACAATTTTTTTTTTTTTGAGGATATGAGTTTATTGAAAATTGTAGAAAGTTTCTAGGAACATCTTTGAACTGGGATCATATTGAAATTTCAGTTATGCCTAAAATAAATAGTGTAAGGGAGTGGAAAATGTTTACCTATGCCTAAAATAAATAGTGTTAGGGAGTGGAAAATGTTTACCTATGCTTAAAATAAATAGTGTTAGGGAGTGGAAAATGTTTACCTTATGTGTTATTAGATTTAAAAAACAATATGATGATTAAAGTTAGTAAAATAATAATTGGACTTAAAAATCATAATTTAGTTTTGTCTAAAAAATTGTACTCATTAAATATTGAATTTATTTACTTATTAATTTATTTTATTAGAGTTTCGACATATATTTTTAAAGTCCAGAACAATGTATTTTTAGCCATTTTATCTTAAAAAAGAACTAATTAATTTTGTAGCAAGAATATGAAATTGCTCATTAATATGAGATTACACTTAAATTTTGAAATATATTGATGTATTCAAATTTAAGAATAACTTCATGGATATCTTTCCACCATACACACAATTTAAATTGTGGTGGAACTTTGACCATCAAATTTATATTAGATCTTTGTCAAATCATGACAGAAAAATAATTTGTTATAGATATTTGTAAAAACTTAACATTTGAAGGTATTCAATATGAAAAAAACACATTATCAAAACTCCATAACAAAAAACATTAACTATCTTGTATTTTAAGTCCGACAAATTAAGTGGTTATTGTTTTCTCTACATCTTCGACAATCCACGAGAAGAAATCATAGGGGCCACCTGAAGGGGCCACACCTAGTTCTCTCTGATTGCGGAGCTAACCCGATGGAGACATCAAGTGAGGCCCTTATATAGCAATGAATAACCACCATAGGATTTGACCCCGAGACCGTCTGCTCACAACTTACAACACTCAACCACTTGAGCTAGCCCATCGGGCTAAGTCTATGAAAGCTATGTGTCATCTCGTCCTTGCAATTTTTAGTTTTGAAATTATAAAAATTTAATAAATGTAATTAATTTTTTTTTCAAAAAGAAAAAAATAGTAACTTGTTATTTGATGAAAAATCAAAGTTACAAATATTTAGGACAAATAGCATGGCCTCGATATCATACTATCAATATTCCTTCAAATTATTCCTATTGTTTGATTACCGTTTAACAAGTACATTGAGTGATAAAGCCATACAAGATGTTAGACTTCACGAAGAAAAAAAAACATGAAAACCATGCCAAATATGCCAAAAATTTGAGAGGAAGGACCCCATTCAAAAAATAGAACAAGAACCAACATCCATCTGTAGATCAGAATTCTCAAAATAAGTATGACCATCCATGGGCCCAATAGCCTTTTTGTAAAGAAGACCAACATGTACATTCAACTCCTTAAAAACATTTTCATAAGAGATTTATGGAAATTCATCCTCCAAGTAGAAATCGAGATTAATTATTTAAATGACTTATGAGTCTTTTGTTCAAAGTCCGGAAATCTTTAAAAAAAATTGGGATTACATATAATAATTATGGAAATTGCATAATCTGAGCGGGTGCCATGGGGATATTTGAGGGCATTAAATTTATTTATATATTCAAAAACACAATTTGAATACTTCAAAATTTAGATTTTACCAAAAAAAATATTGGATTCCGACCAAACGCCATTGTAAAGTCAAAACATAGAATAAATTGACTACTATAAATGTATTGATAGACTTATTATGAAAATGAATTATTTTTATTAATTATCTTTGAATACTTTAAAAGTATATCTATATAATGTGGTGTATGTATATGAAAAATGTGATTTTCATTTTTATTTATAAATAGAATTTGAGATTTTTTTTCATATTAAAAATATACTTATTTGTAAAAAATAAATATAAAATTGGTAGATATTAAGTTTAATAAAGATGAATTGGAAATTTGAATTTTATTTATTTATTTTTATTTAACTTGGAATTAGTTAAAAATAGATAAATTCAAATTTTTTGGGGTAAACTTAAAGCTTTAGATAAAACACAACTTCATTTATTTATTTTTAAATTCAAAGGATTTGAATTTTCTTTAAAAAGATAAAGTAGATGGAATTATAACTTCCATCACATTCCTATGAAAATAATTTCATTAAAAAATAATTGAGTTTATTGGTTTTCTAATTTAATCTATTTTTTTTTAACAAAAACGGTTATATTAATATGAGAGATTCAGCTTAAAGACGCTGATCAAGAATACAAAGATCTGCTCTAGCTCCCCATTCTTAGACAGAATGCAGATTATGGAGGAATTTCCAGACTTATCTTTGAGTTAACCTTGAGTTCATAACACCCTATATCTATGAATTTATTAGCTGCTTTGTCCGCCTTCATATTAAGCTCCCTGAGAACATGATAGAATTCAATATTCCTGAACCTTTTGATCATATATCTGATTCTTTTTAACAGTCTTTCCATCCGCTCATTTTTGCCCCTTCTTCCTTCGCTCACTGCTTGAATAATTAGCCTCGAGTCTCCGATAACTACAGCTTCATTCGCTCCTACTTTTTGCACCTGCTTTAGGCCTTGCCAGAGCCCATATGCTTCTGCCATATTATTAGTCTCGTGTCCGATGTTCCAGGAGTATTCAATTTCCACTTTCCCTTTGGGGTTTATGACAACTCCTCCTCCTCCCTCTTTCCCCGGATTCCCTTTTGAAGCTTCGTCAAAGAACAGTTTGTATATCTTTCTTTCTCTTAGCCAGTTTTCGAGTTGGGATTTGTCTAATCTGATTTCCCAATTCTCCAACTTGTTGATGGCTATGCTGTTATTTTCCTGAATCTTGAAACTTTGCATCCATATTTTTTCTTTTTTTGTCATCTCGACTTTATTATTCGGAATTGTGGTGCTTCTTACCACCTCCCCTAGGAGAGCATTGATTTTGACAATTACCTTCCACGTTGGTTGGCTCCTATTCTAGAAGATTCTCTTATTTCTTTCTAACCAGATGCACCAGCAAACAATTTTAGACAGTTCCAGCCAGCAGGCTCTCACACCTTTTTTTTCCCCCAGCTCGCCCTTCACTACTAGATTTCGATCCAAAATCCGACGGTTTTTTCCGACGGCGTGCGGATTTTTTATTTTAACAGTGCCAAAAATCAGGAAGATAAATTTTTTTTTTTGTAATGATGGTGATAAGCGTCGCTTAAGCGACGAATAGGCTTGCAAGCGTCGCTTAAGCGACGGCTATCCTCCTAAGCGTCGCTTAAGCGACGACTATCCTCCTAAGCGTCGCTTAAGCGACGACGCTTCAATCATTTAATAATTTACTAATGTTTTATCAATCATTTAATAATTTGTCGTAATTGGTTTATTATTTAAAATGGAAAGCGACGCTTAAGACATTATCCCACACACATTAAAATGGAAAGGCTAGGTTCATTTTTCATATAAATAGATGTACGGCTAGGTTCATTATCTCACACACTGAGTCTCGCACTTATCTCTTGGTTAAGAAGTGCGAAATTCCTAAGTGTTTTTTTTTGGCGTTGCTCTTTTGTGGGGATCTTCCCACTTGGTCTTGGTTTTTGGCGTTGCTCTTTTGTGGGGATCTTCCCACTTGGTCTTGGATTTTGGCGTTGCTCTTTTGTGGGGATCATCCCACTTGGTCTTGGCCGATCTTGGCGTTGCTCTTTTGTGGGGATCATCCCACTTGGTCTTGGCCGATCTTGGCGTTGCTCTTTTGTGGGGATCATCCCACTTGGTCTTGGCCGATCTTGGCGTTGCTCTTTTGTGGGGATCTTCCCACTTGGTCTTGGATTTTGGTCTTGCTCTTTGGATTTGGTTCTAACCCTTGTGGAAAAGACGACTCATCATATACTTGGGTTTGCTCGTACTTTGTTCTTAGGGTTTGATTAATAAAATGTCACGTAACAATGATGTTACAGGTCATCAAGATCTGGCAGAACAAAATCGACAATTGCTTGCTAGGCTATGGGAGGGAATGGAAAGAAGGGGTGATGGAAAATGTTATTGTCCTTGCAGTCGATGTAGGGGCTTTAATACGAGAAGGTTACTGATCAAAACAGCTAAAAGAC
>LPNX010175798.1:5015-17986 GCA_001517045.1 Pseudotsuga menziesii | reverse complement strand
AACCTATCCCCTAACTCTTCTTTATACCCACAATATCTATAAAACCCCCTACCACCCTATACAAAAACCCCTACCTCCCCAAAAATATGCAATATATTGGCTTGAATTTTGATACTTTTAAATCTCCCTTTATGAACTCACGTGGTATGGTATTGGTCAACAAGTGAAGCCCCCGTGGGATATGAGCACCATGGGCATGTAGTTCATGCACAAACTCCTTCAACAGTCACATTGTCTACATCGCAATTTATAAGACACTCACCCCCATGGTAATTCATTCGCTATTTATGTGGCATTATCATGTTGTAGTAGCATATTCTGCATCTGGGATTCCTTTTTCTGTGCTATTGCACATCCATATTTGGGTTTTGTGCGCTACTATATATTTTTATCTTATTGTTATCAGTTTCATACAATCTTGCAACCTTAATGGCTTCTCACTAATGAAATATAATTAATTAACTTGTAATAGTAACACTTTCTATATTAATTAGCTCACCTAGCCTAAGATTAGGGAGTAGATGGGTCTTTCGTTAAAATATACCTAGGTAGCTAGGTTTGGAATTTCAACATGCCTCATTGTTGTCACTAGTATTCAGGATATCTAAGTTCTTTACTTACTTTACATATTTTTGTTAGAATAGTGTAAATCCACTTTTGCACACAAATAAGGACCTAAAGACTGATATCCCAAAGTATGCTCTTCACCTCACACTTCATGTGAGATTGGTGAAATATAAAAAGGGGATAAGTGTGAAACACCTACATTGAACACTTTTATTTCATTACTATTTTGGTTTTGCAAGAACCATTAGAATATTATAGAGTTCAAGTTAGAATTTCCATTTTCATTTTCTTTGAGTTCTTTAGTTAGTTGAAACAACCAATTTTATTATCTCACATGTTTTTACATCACTAGAACACGGCAAGGGACATAAAAGCTCTTCTAATCCGAATATTCTCTCCATATAACAATATTCGTGATATCGATGAATTAGAAAGGAAGGGAATTGAGAAATACCTCCCTTACACACCTTAAAACAATATTGGACCCTTAAAATCAACACTTATAATTTCTAACCAACTAAAATCATTCATAGGAGGTCACAGAAAAATATTTTAGTTAGGTAGGATTGAGTGAGATAGGCGTCCAAACAATTCCCACCAATCTAGTTTCATTAAGATTTTGAAACACAAAATTGTTGACTTATAGGGTACTATCAAATCCTACTATCAATAAGTGTTAAAATAAAACCAAGATCAGGAGGCAGAGTTCCCAAGAATGTAAAATACTAGGTATAGTTTCCCTCCTCCTATGAGTCACTCAACTTGTTGTAGGGGGATGACACTATATTTTCCAGNACCAAGATCAGGAGGCAGAGTTCCCAAGAATGTAAAATACTAGGTATAGTTTCCCTCCTCCTATGAGTCACTCAACTTGTTGTAGGGGGATGACACTATATTGTCCAGGCTTAACCACTTATCCACAATTGACGTGTGGGTATCTTAGTGGACAAACTTAGGATATCGCGAAGGAGAAATGGTGAGTTCCATTGACTTTTGAAGTCAAATATTTTCATTAGGAAGTGTTTCCATACCTTTTGGAACACAACACCGTTGTTGGTATGACTAACTTTTTGTTACCTTCACTGGTCAATCGTTATGTGGATAACATTGTCACCAATGATTGTGCTTTTGGAAGGTCCATTTACATTTTATAGGAAGGAAGTTAGGTCTTTAAGGAATTCACATTTATTTTATTTCTAAATACAATTTCACATAACTTGTAATAGAAAAGAAAATACATGTGGTACCATTTGCATTAAACTGACATTGCACTTATCACTCACTTTTGCACCATTTTGCATCTGTTGTGCTTGGCATATTTTTCATTTTCTCAATTCAGTTTATTTTCATCATCAATCTCACTTGTTACTCAAGAGTTCCACCATTGAATAAGAAAAAACTTTAATGCAGTCATGTAGACTACAAGGCCTATCCCCTCTCTTGAGCTGTGTTTTCCCACTCTCTCCCTATGGTTCAAAATGGAGATACTATATCCAGGGTCGTTCCCAGGACACACTGATTGGATCTTCTAGGATAGGTTGTTCCTTTCTTGATTTTTTTTCTCCCCTTTAAGATAATTTAGATCCTATTTATTCATCCTCTCACAAAAGAGGCACCCATTTATTTCCACCCCATAGAGGAAATACCCCCTCTTCTTATCCCTCTTAAGGAGGAGGCCATACAATATCCTCTTATTCACATGAAGTACAAAAATCACTGCCACATACTCCATGTTCCCCTCCTGGAGGAAACCCTACACATGCAAAAATGGTGGAAGATAACACCAACCTACCATTCATGGCTAGCTTGAATCTTCCTGACCTAGCGAAGATGGTTAGTGATTAGTTGCCCCATGGCTCTTGATCTAGCATGGCCCACTATGCCCAACAAGATCCTCTCAATCATCCCTAAGTTTGAATGGAAATAAGGATATGATCCTGCAAACCACATCATGTATTTCCACCTACGATGTTCCTCCAAAAACATAGTGCAGGATTCAGTGAGATTCCACCTCTTACAATTGAACCTTATAGTTATAGCTGCAAAATGGTATGTGAATATACTAGGTTCTTCCCATGCCACTTTTGGGATGATAACCAACATATTTCTCACTTATTTTTAGCTATCCGTACTCTATGATCTCGGTCTCGCGATTATCACATAATTTAGGAACAATACTTCTACCCACATAGAGAACCACATTCACCAGTGGCATATGCATTGAAATTTATGAAAAATATAGATTCAACCACAATTCCTATTGGATTGGTTCATTCTATCACTCCAACTTGCTATTGCAAAGAATGTGGANACCAGTGGCATATGCATTGAAATTTATGAAAAATATAGATTCAACCACAATTCCTATTGGATTGGTTCATTCTATCACTCCAACTTGCTATTGCAAAGAATGTGGCAACCTCATTGCCACAAACTAATGAAGAATCCATATTGAAGGCTCAACACTTTGACCTCATCTATTCACAATACAGGTACCTATACACCATCATTCTCAATGCCCCTTGACATTTTTCTTTGGATCATCTCCATCGAGGTTCGGCGCATGCAGTGGATGGGATTATTGGGTCCATTTCCCAATAGGGAAAAAATCCCCCTCAACAGAATCCTATTGCACCCCCCATGGGAGTGGAGTATCCATTCATACTTCCCATGTCAGAACCCCCTAATGTTTTCCCAAAAATTCAGTTGGACAACTATAGTATGGGCCATGTAGTCTCTCCTACCCCAATGAAAGCCGAGCAACAGTGGTACCTCCATCGCAAATGGCACAACTTGCTCCTACATCCACATCAATGGATCCCAAACTGCATATATCCCACCACAAGGATATAATCCATACTACCCATTTTCACGTCCCCCTCGATATGCTGCCATGCATTCCCCACAGGGGGGTAAATATAGTACAACCTTCCGTCCCACACCAAACTCAATTGCTTGAGTAGTTGAACACCGCAAATCCCCATAATCCTGAAAATTAATGGAAGAAGAAAGGTAGGAACAAACAGACCCAAGAATGGGGGAAAGGGGGGAACCTCCCTCCCCAATAGAACCAAAATATGGGTAACCAAAATGGGAGGGCTCATAACCCCCCCCCCCCCCCCCCCCCCATTGTAATACCCCTAGTTTTGATTCCTTTGAAATATGAATGTAAACGAGAATGTAATTATGAAATGGATATAAGCCAAGTCAACATATAAATGTAATTATACAAAGATTAAATAATAAAATGATAATGGTTGCAAGTGGAGAGGGAAAAAAAGAGTATGGGGGGATAAGACTTTATGAGGGGGCTAGGTGATAGAAAAATTGAGCTAGTGACTTAACCTAAAGTCCCTAAACCCTTAAATATCGAACCTTTATTATATCTTTCCATGGATTATATATTCCTAAGTTTTGGGGTATGGGAAAAAAAAAGGGATACATGACCTCTTCATGCCATGCATTTTGTTAGAAAACCATGATATTATGGGGAATAATGGTAGAGTGTTCCTAACAATGGATAACTATAGTGCAGTGAACTGAGAATGCTCAAGAGACCCTAAGGTTTAAGGAATCCAAGGAATCTCTACAAGTGTGTAGATTATAGGATGGTTTTGTGATTTGGGTTGGGGGTTGGTATTTGTGTGTAAATAATAGATGGTATAATTGTTGAAATTTTCTCCTTGTGAATTCATATCCTCAGCTTCAGGGTGGTATCTATACGAAGAGAATCAATGAACATAGACTTCTGAAGGCTAGGTGGATTGTCCCACTTTTGCAACTATTTGGTTGAGCTTCATTTCAAATAATTGTTCTTGTAGTTAATGTTTTTATTGAAATATCTATATGGTTTACTATTGTTGTTTATATATGTGTTTTGGTTGAATTTTATGGTATTTGAGGTGCCTCATATCCTCAATTAACATAGAGGTCACTGGGTACAAGACAAAATGGTTTTGAATCCTAGGTTCCAACACTAGATCCTTTATGGTCCAAAAACCATAGTTTTCATAGAAACTATTTGACAGAATGTATCTACCATGATTTGGTTAGGGAAGTAATTCAACCCATTAAATAATGCTTCCATTCCTCTAAAATGCATCATTTATGCTATTGGATTAGTGTCTCTACCATGATTTGGTTAGAGAATAAATTCAACCCATTAAATAATGATTTCATTCCTCTAAAACGCGTCATTTATGCTATTGGATTAGTGTCTTGATGTGTATATTTTGGTGCTTAAATCTTGTCTTCCTTCATTTGAATTCCTATTAGTATGGAGATCAAGTTGGTTCAAGAATGTTGCTCTGTTTTTACTTTACTTTTATTTTCTTGTATATCAATTGCTAAATGAATGGTAGTATGGGAAACGGACTTGAAAACCAAATAGAAATATTCTGTAATAATTATTATGGTTCCTTAGAGTCTACAATAACTAAGTTAATAGTTAAGTGTTGGTGCAAATGGTATGTATTTCTATAATAGATTGATTTTATTAATTATTTTATCATAGTTGATTGGGTTTACAAATGGAATTGGAATTGTGGGAGAGATCCCAATATCTTGGTAATTACCCTCTCCTTATCCATGCACAGGTTTAGAATCCATAATGATAATGAATTGGAAAATCTATAGAAATCTATAGAGTAATCAAGAAGGTTTAGAAAACCATTTTTAAATTGAATGATCCCTTTAGAGGTTCAATTTTCTTGGTAATGTAGTCTTTTAGCCTATTTGCAAAATTTTCTGCGTAATTCTTGAACCTAAATATCTTTAGTTCTTGAAACATATTGGTAATGCAGTCCTGTAGAATGTTTGCAAACTGTTCTACGTAATACTTGAACGAAAATAACTTTAGTTTCTTCATTTTCATGGTTGGGATGATATCCAATAATGCTAATTGTAGAGGAAAGTGTTATAGGAGATGAAGGTTGATATTGAATTCCAAAAGGACAATTAATTCCATTCCTAATCAATTGGTAAAATTGGGTAAGAATTCAGAAAATAAAAGTGTTTGTTAAAACATCTCAACCATAATATTTGTATATATTCATACAAAGTGATTGAACAAAGGATTTACTCAATGAATCTCTATTGAAATTGTCTCATTATTGTTGGTAATTATCCCGAGTTTAATTTGGTTGTAATCCTTATTAATTGTTTATAATTAACCATTAAAGTAATTGGGTGGATTGGTTGTATCATTTTTTCCATCCCAAATTAATGTGAATGTATTGTTGTTACTTAACCATTATAATAATAAATTCCTGCATCAGGAGAATTATTATTTTCAATGCTGAATGATGTTAATGGCTACCATTAATAGGAACACAATTAATGTTGAATCATTTGAAAATTTCAGCAAAAAGAGGATGCAAATGAGGTGTATGACGAAGCACCTTAACTAGGAAGTAAAACGATACTTCCTTGTTGTTGTGTTGGGAAATGTCAAAAACCATATACCATATATCCATCTAGTGATCTTTTATTGGTTGAAAAATGCACTACTGAATTGAAATATGTGCTTTGCCAGTGTTTATAATGACATTTATTCTAGGCATTCTAAATTGTGAATATATTTTCTCTTTGTTAATTTTTAGCCTTTTCACATCACTGTAGTTCAAGAAATCAATGTATTCTTGTAATTTTATACGATTCTGTGTTGTACAATGCATCATTCGAGTGACTAATAGTATCAATAATAGCCTTTAACGATGCTGACAGGGAGTGAGAAAGTTCATTTCCACCTTTCCANTTTATACGATTCTGTGTTGTACAATGCATCATTCGAGTGACTAATAGTATCAATAATAGCCTTTAACGATGCTGACAGGGAGTGAGAAAGTTCATTTCCCCCTTTCCAAGCCGCACCGATATCTCTCAAAATCACTACATTTTGATTCATAGTAACCACTACAATCATAAATACAATAAAAATATCATTAGAAAAACACATGGTATAATAACATCTATAAGTAATGAAAAATGTAAAACTAGTGTACAACAAATAACAACATGAACTCTTTATAATTTAAAACTTAAAATTGAACAAATTTTACACTAAAGAATAAAGATTTAACATTTTCCATCCTAAATTTATGTCTTATATGTGTATTACTTTCAATTTCCAAATATATAAATTAAATGTCCTATGCGTATATATTCATTGGGAAGCTTCTCTACCTTATTTTAAGGCTTGGATTATGAAGTTTAATCAAAACTATAGGGTGTTAAATACTTCCCTTGGAGGACCGAATATGATATTTTAAGTAAAAGCAAAATCTAAAGCCTAGATGAAGGGGCACATGGTGCTATTAATGAATAAAATCCCAATATAGGAAAGTATTTTGATATATGTAATTATTTGTTGTAGCATGATTTTTTTTGCACTCTATAGGCCATTTAGCATCTTTAAATATGTAATTTGGCACAAATATGGATTCCACTTGATGTTATTTTAGTTGTATTAACTCTTTCTATATGCACGTGATGAGAAACTTTCAATATTTGTGTATAATGGTTTGGGATCTAGAATTCAAAAGAATGATCAGTTTTTTAGCTTTTAGGATTGCAACGTTTCCACTGGATTCCATCATGTATGATAGTATCTAATTGGAATTTCATAAAACACATCAACCTCCCTATGTATTTTAATGTTGGTAAAGCCTATTGTTGAACTCCTATGTCCTAACCTTAACCAAAATGTACCCTTCACTCAAGTGAAAACATTTATTCAAATGAAAACATTTATTAAGTATGGGAAGCTTATCTGCCTTATTTTAACACATGGATTAGGGAGTTTCATCAATACTATAAGGTGTTGACTGTTGTCCTTGGAGGACCAATTTTGATATTCCGGGTGACAAGGGATAGAGCCTAGAGGAGGGGTAAACAATGCTATTGATGAATAAAATCCCAATACCAACATAGATTTTGATATGTTATTATTTGTTATGGAATTATGTTTTTGGGAATCTATAGGCCATTTAGTGTCTTTGTTTATGTATTTTAGGGAAGATATGAGTTCCACTTGACTTTTTTTAGTTGTATGCAACCTTGCGATATACTTGAGAAACTTTGCATATTTGTGAATATTGGTTTTGATTTATAAGGATGCTCATGAATATATATTCATATAGTGAAATTGATTTGATTTCTATGAGTAAATTGGGGCTTTGATTTCCTTTGGGCATACATATGAGTTGAGTTAAGGTTTAAATTTATTTTAGGAAACAAATTAAAAAATTTATGGTTTCAATTCATTTTAGGGCATACACATTACTTAATATAGTGAAATTAGAAGGATGGAATTTGATGTAAATACCTAGGAATGAGGAGATTGATTTCCAAGGTGGAAAATGGAGGCCCTTCTCACCCAAAATCAGGTTCGCCAATACGTTCTTTGGTCGCTCGAAATAGCCATCGATCGTTATTGTGGATAAAATGATGGGCACAACCCTTTTGGGGCATAAATAACGTTTTATAAAATTTGCACTTGTTTTATAGAACATAACACATACGTTTGTTAGAGTAACATAGCACGTACGTGTTTTGCTTAACCATCCTAGTTTTCCTTCACTTTGGTAGGATTAGGACTAGGTAGGAAGGATCATGATTGCTTGGGATCATTTCTCTTTTGTAGATCTTGAATTGTTTTCTTCAATCTAACATTGCATCTAAAAGGTTCCTTAACTTTGTGCACTCACCCTTACCGAAGTTCAAATAATTATTTAGAAACATAGTTGGATTAATGAAATGCAACTTAGGTTAGAAGGTACACTTGTTGAAGTTAGGAGTATCTACATCTTAGAGTTGAGGTATGGGAACATAATAGTAAACAAGGAACAAAAATAAAAAAATGTGGAATAGGAAAAAGATAGGTGAGAATTACTCTTCTAAATTACGTTATGAAAATTTAGAATGCCTCTTGTAGACACGGAAGGTTTTCAATGGTGGATAAATATATGGAAGGAAACATCACCTAAGAATACAAAATTTTATGTGGCTAGCTCTAAGGAATAAGATACCTATTTGAGGTATCCTACAAAAGAAGAATGAACATGGAATTAGTAATGTTATTCAAGGTATCCCCATATTTATTTCCATCTTACATTTCACAATATAGGTTTGAAAATACATAATTAAGTGAATTTTAATTAATGATGTGTGGAATAGGGTTATATTAAGTACATTCTCAAACAATATTTTGGAATACACAAATTAAAGAACTTTTTTGATGTCACTTGCATTAATTTCTTGAGCATTTGTTTGTCCCAAAATTTAATCATATTTGAGGACAAAACAATGCAAACCTTCCATGTTTCCTTTAATATTTGTGTCATTCACCAGGACTATAAAACAAAGGGAAATGTCTCAAAGATAAGACATTAGGGTGGATTAGTTGTGGATAGATCCCATCCCTAGGGATTTAGTTATGAATCCTTCCAAGGATATGAATGTATATGTGTAAATGTAGGTGTATTATATTTTCATGAACAACACTTTATAAATTTTAGAGCCTTTGTGGATTGTGGCACAAATAATTGCTCTGAACTCTTAGGAGAGATAACACTTTTACAGCCAGCCACATGTAAGAACCTTACTCCCATATGGTTTCCCTTGTTGCCATATGGGTAGTGGTATATTGTAGCTTATATGTTGGTGTGTTTCACATATTCAACCATTGTAAGATTAGTGTTTTGTAAAAAACAAGTATTTATGTTGTAGAAACAATACAAAAAACACACAAATTGTAGGTACAATATTTCACTTGGTAATGGGAAATTGTTTTTAAGAAAGACATGTGAAATGGGTGTTGTAGAGTATTTACCCTCAGATATTTTTTTTTTTACATATATTTAGTCAGGGTTTTGAACAATACGAATATTCATACTACAACCCATAAACCAATATGTTAGTAGGAAGCACAATTTCCTTGTCACTACCTCCATTGAATTAAAAATCATGGTATATTGGAACTTATATGAATCATAGAATCATTACCTAAGTACAAATAGCCACAATATTAATAAAAAAATATATTAAAAAATTCCATAAATTTGGGACATGATAAAGTGTATAAATAATAAATTAAAAATGAAAAATTCAAAGTGCACTCATCGAATAAAATTTAGGCTATCGTCTTATAATAAATTGTAAATTAATAATAAAATATCCAAGCATCAACAATATCCTCTCTTTAAAATCACTTATATTATATGATGTTAACTATTATTAACCAGTACCATGACATGATAATCTAACCTCATAACCATTATAAGAAAACATAAGTGGACAATGTGAGATACTTTGGGATTTTATCATTTAAAACTGTATACACTTAGGATTGCATTAACAAACAATGCTATTTGATAATAACCTTTTAACCATTAGAACAAAACATAGTTGGGAAAATGTGAGATATTTGGACTTTATCATTGAAAAAATTTCAACACTTAGAAATGCATCACCAATAAACATTGTTTGAGTTGCAGGAAATGAGTTATGCAATATTCACACTATTGAGCGAATTGGTGGTTACTTGTTAATTTTCTACATATGAGTTCAATCCTACATGAATACATATTTTGAATGTAACATATTCTATTGCACGATTGTTTAATACATGTAACTATTGTATGGATAAAATGGAAGCAACCATTTCCAACAAATTCTAAGGAGAAAATATTCTAAGTGAAGATATGTTTGAAGCGGATTAACTCAAGCATAGATTCTAAGTGAAGATGTGTTTGAAATGGACGAAATCCTTATATATGCAGTTTTTATTTTTATTTTTTATGTGGTTCTTGACACTAAAGATCGGTTCTCGATATGTCCAAAAAAAACCCCTCTCCCTCGGTGTTCTATGAGGAATGTGGAAAGGATAGATATTGTTTCCGTGGAAGTGGTACTTTAAGAATTATTATTGTAATAAAATTAATGATTTTCTTCTTACCTTCTTCACATTTCTATGAAATCTTTACCTTCATGCCATTCTTTGGCTCATAGTATATGTACATGGAAATGAATTGTGTTTTTCATGTTTTATGCATTTTTTGCAAAGATATTTCCCACACTCATTGCAATCATTATCATGCATTTCTCTATGTCATGCAAAATTTCATTTAGATAAAACTACACAGTCTACTATTGTTTGAAAAAAAGCCTACATTTTTGTGTGCTCAATTATTTCATGTGAAATGGTTGTGTTAAAGGGAGTTGTTATACCCATATTCGTTGTTATCTAGTCTATTGAAAAACATTTCACGTCAGGATTTCAATTATCTCTTGTTGATGTTGTATGATATATCAAGAGGAAAACATGTTTATTTACTTTTCTACATTGGAGTATGCATTAAACATGTTTATTTACTTTTCTACATTGGAGTATGCATTGAACATGTTTATTTACTTTTATACATTGGAGTATGCATTTGAAAATATATTCTAACCCACTTTTGCTTGAAATCATGTTTACATAGGAACACATAGCTTTTTGAACTTGCAAATCTAATAACAAGGTACAAATGTATTCAGATTTATGTAATTGATAAACAAAATACGATAATTTGAATCAATGCATTAAATAGTTTTTTGCAAAACCATGATTTTATACATCTTATAGATCATAATGGATGGAATATTAATCATAGAATTCGAATAGAATAGATTTTCCATTGATAAAAATAATTAGACTTGTGAGGAGAGAAATCTAACACCTTCAAGCTAATCTATCCCCATGCACCAAACCTAGAGGAAAACATTTGGACTTGCCACTCAAATTTGAAGAAGAAAATTTGTTGGAATCATAGTTAAATTTAGAGTAATCCTCCAAATCAAAATGCAAAGAATATTCTATCAAGCATGCATTAATAAATACTTTATTATCCTTTAATGCTATAAAAAATCTCTTTGAATCATACAAAGAATCCAAGTTGTCTTTTTCCTCGCCATTGTCACCAAGATAAACTAGAACCCAATAAATTGTCATTCTTGGAGTGTGATATAATGTATAATGGAATATACTTCTTGAAAATATATTCTCTATATCCATGGACCCCCCCTCTTCAAAGTGAATAACTAGCATATGTTTTGGTTTATTTACAAGATGACATACATGAACCTACCTCTTTCTTATAGATTAGCACATGTATTTTTCNATCCATGGACCCCCCCTCTTCAAAGTGAATAACTAGCATATGTTTTGGTTTATTTACAAGATGACATACATGAACCTACCTCTTTCTTATAGATTAGCACATGTAGTTTTCTTCCTCCTATGGTTTTTTATTAAAAAAATATAGAAGGACTTTAGTAATGCCTTACACATCTCTAGTATTTCTTAAATTAAACCAAAGTCACTAAAATACCATACTATGTGATCCTCTTTCTTGTTTGAGTTATAAAAATACAACCTCGGTAATACCATGCAAGGAACAACCTCCCTCAAATCGAAGTCAACACCTAAGTTGGTTAGTTCACATATGGAAACAAAAGCTTCTTGATGATATATAGGGAATCATGAAATATTGGAAGGGATTATGTGCATCTCCTCCAAGACATTAATGTGTACATATTTTGTCTCACATAAAAATGAGTTAGGGGAATACTGTAATTAAATTGTGAACATATCATAAAAATTAAGAGGGAGACCTTAGAAATTAGGTGGGTAAGTAGGACAAATAAAATCCCAAAAACGTTTCTTGGAACTATTTCCCCTAGTATGCTCTAACTAGTAGTCAAAGGGAACAACATTTCAAACTATATTGACAGCCATACTATCACCAATGGTAACGTCAAATGATAGATGTTCCCATTGAAATTGACATTGATGTGCTAGTAGCTAGTTTCTACCCATTGTTAGCCATCTCATACCCTTGAGATTAACACTTGAAATGGATTTGTATACCATGACATTAAATTTTATAATCATCTTGAAAAAACATCCTTTATTCTTATGGAGAACTTTGAAAAAACAATATCGATAATAAAACCCTAACACAAGTATCTTGTTTAACTCCTCGCTAATACAAATTCCATAAGACTTAATTTTTCCTTACTTGTTGTACTGAATTTTCATGGTGATGATTTTCTATATGAAAGCCTTCTCAAAGGAAAACATAGGCAATAAACTTTAGAATTTCACCACTCACCATCATGATTCGGGAGACCACAGTGTGGAGGGAATAAATTCACATCTATGACAATGATGGAATTTCCCTAATGGAAATAAAGAGGATTCTAAGAAGCCTACTCTCTAATGAAAAGAACATCATTGAGAGTTGTTAGGTTGATTCCATAAACTTGTCTATACAAATTTCCATACCCACATGCACCTGCTACTAGAACTATAAAATAAAAACCCTAGTTTGAAAGAACACGAAACATATAACACAAACCTAAGA
>LPNX010175767.1:175829-246286 GCA_001517045.1 Pseudotsuga menziesii | reverse complement strand
ACAATTATAAATTTCATCTATAATTTGGATGATCTAGCTTTCATACTTACAGTGCCTTTTACTCACGCTTTGTCGTTTTTCTGGTCGCGAACTGAGGGGATGTTACAAGCAGAGGTAGTACCTGAAACAAATACATAGTAATGTCATATACAAAGCCATATCTAAGGATTCTATGTTCAATATACTAGAACACTAGCTCCTTTACAATATTTGAGTACATCATATAGTACGGGTACAAGACCATGTATATTCCAAAGGTGGATCGAAGCCATAATATACAATAATGATGAGTCTTCAAAGATCTGGAAGCTATGTAAATAAGTCCAACATAATCTTGTGCAACTTAGTCCATAGATAGGAAACTAAGGTCTTCATAAACAATCCCAAAGAACTAGTACAATCCAAGCCATGTGAATAGATGTAATTGAAGTCGAACATGGAGTGGATTCAACATATTGTCAATCAATAGGTGATAATCAACAACTGAAGCAAAGGAATTCACCAATAAGGAAAGTGAATCCTGAGGTACATTCGTCAAAACTATAGGTCTTTGTCATCAGGAAGTGCTTATGCAGAACCATACTGTGATAAGGAAGGAAATAGATCCTCCAACGGATCACAAGAGTGACTAGGAACTGGGTAAAGGAAGGGAGACACAAGTGATAACAGATATGACAATGATGGGATCAAGTTATAGATCAGACACCGGGTTAATTCCTTGAATAGTGAGCATGACATAGAGATGACCCAAGGTAGCTTTTAAATTTATAGATAGAACAACTAGACTTATCTGTCATGTAGGAGACATGATCAGATTTCCCAAGAAGAACTGACAAGACGAGGAGTAAGAAACTCGAAGTAATAGCTGAACTGAAAGTGAACACTGAGACATGAGTATCGAAAAAGATAGAAAGGGCTATGATCAAGGATGACATGTTGCCACTAACTGAAAACCAAAAGAAATATTCTTCCTTACCTTCCCTGTTAAATTTTAACGAGTCCAGGAAAGTCAACTTGAGTCTCTCTTCATTTTTTGACAAGCTTGAAGAGAAGAGGAATAATGCTTGATAGTGTCACTGATTCGTGGATTTTATGAGCCCGAACTAGTACATGCTCAGTTGGTGTTTTCACATTTAGAGAGTCTAAAAACTCCAAAGAAGACTCCAGGGGGGTCCTTTTTCATCCAATTTAGTCTCTTGAGGCCATAAAAGTATAAAATGTACCACAGAAGAACTCTCTTAACTTTCGTAGAAGAAAAGGTGAACCTTTTTCGTACTTAGTCAAGGAGGTCTAAAAAAGGTTAAATTACCACCTACCCAACGCTCCTTCAAGAGCAACATATAGCTTGAGTTTTACGAGTGTGAAGGAAAGCAAGATCACTCGAAAAGATCCATTTGAGTACAAGAAATGGGGCTTACAACAATAAACTCGATGCTTTGTTCTTAGTGTTTAACAAGCATGAAAAAGACATAAACTACGCTCGGAATCTTTTCATGTTTAGGTCCAGATCACAAAAAAGAGAAAACTGAGCTCATACTGGGTGTTCCTTTTCCGTAAATTTAGTCCCTCAGGTCCGGAAAAGTGATAAACCTATACCTGAGAATAATATTCTCAATTCTGTAGAAAAGAGAGTGATCCTTTCCCGTATTATTCCACATGGTCTGAGAAAGAGATAACCTACCACCAATGTGGATGCCCATTCATGTACTCTTGACGAGCTTGAACGAACAAGTTAACTCGGCAGTCAAGTCTGTTTTAAGGAGTCAGACTTGGGCCTAAAGAAATTCCATAAGGGTGGGGAGTCCTATAAAGGGATAGCTTGTAAAAAGAGACCAAAATGAGGCTCAATTTGGCATGAAAAATAGTGAAAAAGATTCTCCTGTACCTAAGATAGTTGCAACATGATTATCGAAAGATAACATAGGTTCTAAATGAGGATACTCATGAGAGGAAAGCCCTATCCACAGGAGAACAATGGTAAAGACAAGGAACTAATGGTTAAAATATACCATAGTCCATGGTCAAAATGTTAATCGCTAGGTTTAAGATGGAGTAGGTATAACTGCAAAATGCATGTGAAACGACAAAAAATCATCCTATATGAGAAAAAAACACCTTAAAATGATGATAAACTTGTTACAACGCAAAAATATATGGTATTAGTTTTAAAAATTATGAACTATAGGGAAAAAACCCACTTGAGAGATAAAATTTCTATAAATAGTTCAAAACATAAATAAAAACTCACCATTTGGATTTTTAGCCATAAAGGACAAGTTTTCACCTCTACCTTCAATTGCTTAGTGTGGACAATCTAGTGGACCATTTCCAAATCTGCAAGTGTCAGGTAATACTACACTCCATGCTCTTCAATTTGATCTAAGCAATTATCAAAATTAAGCCCTAATTTTATGCCCTCAACAAAGCAACGTTGTGTATGCAGGTTTGCTATATTAAAAGTCACGTACACACATTTTGTACGCAGGTTTCCCGAAGGACAGTCGTGTATAGTATGCGGAATGCCTTAATAGACAGTCGCGTACGCTACGTGAGGTGGAAAAGAAGCATATAGGGTCAAAATTTTGAAATTTTGTATAAGACTAAAGGTTTGCAATTGCTTGTTTACTAGGTTGAAAGATGGTGCTTGAGTGGAGGGAGCGCGAAAATGAAGATATGGACCAAGAAGCACTCCAAGATGCCCCCACCATGAATGTTTTACGTTCAAGTGGGTTGTTAAAGTTTTTCTGTACCTCACCTATGCGGGCCAATGCCCGCCTCCTAGAGTTCCTGATAAATTATTGGGATCATGACTTGGGCATGTTTGACCTTCAAGGTGAGTCCTTGGATATTACTTCATAGGATGTTTATTTCATTGCTGGTCTATCACAATGGGGGGCTTCAGTAAACTTGAAAGGCACCGGCAGAGGCGGTGACCCTCTAAGCATCCAGAACTATATTGACATATACTATGAACCAGGCACACAGAAGAGGGGTAGTTGCATCCCTATTGTACACTTACGCAACCTTCCTCTATAGGTATTGACAAGTACCATAGTGAGGGTTGCAGGGCCATCTTCACTTCACCTTGTGACACGAAACTAGATGAGACTAGCAGTGGATTGTATGCAAGGGGCCCTATATGACTGGTGCTCGGGAGTGATCCCGATTATGAGAAAACAGCTCTTTGACTACAAGAGAGGCAGGAGGAAGAATTTTGGATATTCTAGCATACTAGTAGCCTTCTTCTTTGAGAGAGTTCCAGGATTGAGCCCTGCAATACCCTTACCAGTTAGTTCTCCTTGTCATCCTAGGCTTAGTAGATGGGGAGATATCTTCCTCCGCCAGGGAGGTGGTGGCTTAGTGTAGAGTGTCTATGATGATGACTTCTACTTTTGGTGGGAGCAACAGTTTCCAACACTGGAGAAGTGTCCATATGCTGGTATGGACTTCCGTGGTGATCCAGACCTCGTCCTCCCTCCAGGAGGAGCATGGGGAGAGTTAGGTAATTTTTTATTTTCAAATTTTTAAAATTTTTATAAATTTTAAATATAGAGATATATACATATGTATAAGAGTTCTAATCCTGTAAACATGTCAAAATGCAAATATTGGACCAGTCTTCCTTGAAGGGCATCCATGCATGTATGTGCGTCCTATCTTGGGAGAAGACTAGGGGATGATTAGGGTTCTTGAGGGGAAGCTAGATAGGCTTACACATAGAGTACCCACCTTATGGATTGAGCACATCCCAGCCATCATGCAGGAGTTCGTGCTTGGTGTACCACCTGTCTGGATACGCCTTTTGAGGCGAGTAGCCAGAGCAGTATCGGTATACATAGATGTTGTTGAGGCTTCTAAAGCCGAGGAGGCTAAAGAAGCCAGAGTGCAGGGAGATCGGGGGGACCAGGGTGGTCCAGCTTAGATCTAGGGAATTTGATGGACTTTGATCCATATTTTGTATATTTTTTGTATATTATACAGTTATGAATGGATCTAAGGATCAGAGACACGACCTATCTATGGACAGATATTCACACACACACACACACACACACACACACACACACCCACACATATATATATTTTGTCGATTTATTTACAAATGTTTTTTATGTGTTTGTTGTGTATTTTTATGAAAAATGTGTTAAATTCCAATCCAAGATATAATTAGCGTATGCATCAGTTAATGAATTTTGATTCCTTCGAATATGATTGAATGTAATGAACTCAAAATTTATTTCCAATAACCTAACTTGCATAAATTGACGTAATAGAATAAGTTTCTGCACCTGATAAGCTCGATTGAGCTAGGAAACCACCAGTTGAGAGTCCAGTCAGAATTCTAACTAAGTGATACGACGTGACAAAGCATCCCATAGAAGCTCAATGACAACCCTATATTCAGCAACATTATTGGAAGCAGGACCTAAACAAGCGCCTCTTGAGGCAACTAACTATCCTGAGGGTGAATAAATGACCCATGCAGCTGAAGCTAGATTACAAGTGTGGTGACTGGTGCCATCAGCAAAACCTATGATCCTCTTGGAAGACATCTGAAACAACTAGCAGATGGTATAAAAACACAAAACCGACGATCTGGTGTACATAAAAATACATACAATAAAATACAAGAAAAAGTGTTAAGCCTAAGCATAGTACTTTTTCAAGTAGAGCCCATTTCTAGGCTTAGGCGGCTTATTCCCATCAAAATCAATCAATTCATATACGCCCTTCTTTAACACCTTCGACACGACATAAGGTCCCAACCACATAGACCTGAACTTTCCTGCGCCAGGGGTTCTTTGTCTTGGTCCCAGAGTAAAACAAGTTCCCCCTCAAAGAAAATTCGAGGCTTGACTGACTTATCATATTGGTTTTTGACACTACTTTTATGAGCTTGGTTTGCTGTCAACGCATCTCTACGCTGTTCATCAATATGTTATAAATGCACTAAATGTTCTTCAAGCTCTATTGTATCAGGTAACACATGAATAGCTATTCTCAAGGACGGGATTTCACATTCAACCGAGGTAAAGACTTCCACTCCATGAACAAGTTGGAAGGGGGAGAAACCCTTAGTATTTTTTACATTAGTTCGATACGCCCAAAGATCAAGGTATAGCATGATATGCCAGTTAGAACGAGCTACATTACTAGTACGTTTGAGGATAGTTTTCAAGGTTTTATTAATAGCCTCGACCTGACCATTTCCTTGAGGATAGAATGAGGATGAATGTTATTGTCTAAATCCTAGCATAGTGGTCAGTTTCGTCATCATGTTATTTTGAAAATGACTGCCATGGTCAGTGACAATCACCTTGGGTATACCAAATCGTGCTATAATTTGATTGAACACGAAAAAAGATGCAGTTTCCTCGTCAGCTCTAAAGGTGGGAATTACCTCTTCCCATTTTTTAAAATAATCCACAGTGACAATGATATATATGTGCCCCCCAGCCGAGGCTGGGTTACACGTCATGTAATCAATCCCCCACTTCATGAAGGGGCCCACCAAGATAACGGGAAATAACGAAGCAGGATGTGAACACATCTTTCTGGTGTAAAGCTGACAAGGATGACAGTGCTTCACAGCTTCCACACAATCCAAATAAATGACCCCCACATGCTCCACTATGGGAATCATTCAGGAAAATATTCGCTTCCTCGTGGGTAAGACATCGACGCAAAATGAAATCTACCCCTCTACGATATAAAGTATCTCCTATGATGAGGTATTTCTTGGCATGTAGGCATAGTTTATGTTGTTCCCCCCACGATAAAGCTGCAAGATACTTCAAAGTCTAGAGATAGATAAGTATATCTCCGTACCAAGGGTCAAAGGTGGAAATCAAGAAGATATGCTCATTTGGGAATGAGTCTTCTTCAATGACTACATCTTCTTCCGTCGGAAATTCTGCTATAAGCTTAGTAAAAACTAAGGATTTTTTAGATTTAGCAGACTGGAAATCCAAGTCAAACTCTTGGAGAATGACTATCCATTTGTTGAATTTACCTCCAACAATCCATCAAGACAAAAAATATTGAAAAGGATTAACATTTTCCACTATTGTTGTAGTCCTTAGTAAAATGTAGTGACGTAACCTCTGAACAGCATAGACAGCTACTAAGACCAACTTCTCGACGTGGGAGTACCTGAGTTCAGGTCTGGCTAAGGCATGGCTAAGATAGTAAATGACATGATCTTGGAGCTTATCGTCCTCCTGGACCAGGACTACCCCAATGGTTGACTCGGATGCGGCTAGATACAATATAAAATCCCTAGAGTAATCTGGCAGACACAGTAATGGTGCTAACAACAAAGCTTTTTTCAATTCCTTGAATGCGAGTTGTATAGTTTCATCCCATACAAATGGGGTGTCTTGTTTTAACAGGTGCGTGAAACCCTTGGTAATCTTGGCATAGTTTACAATGAAACGTCGAATAAAATTGGACTTCCCCTACAGGCTCTGAAGTTTCCTGATAGAACGAGGAGGAGGCAGATTTACAATGGACTCTACTTTTAAAGGATCCACTTGAATGTGTTTGTTAGAGACAATGAATTTGAGCAGTCTCCCCGACTCGACACAAAACACGCACTTGTGGGGATTCAAGCGAATCTTATAGTATCTGCATCGTTCAAAAATTAGACGCAAGTGATCTGGAATATTGATTCTTTTACGATAATGTGCAAGCAGATCATCAATGTAAGGTTCGACAATGGATTTAATATCATGAAAGGCAAAATTCATTGGGCGTTGAAAGGTTTCCCTAGCATTTTTCAATCCAAAGGGAATTTTTTTATACGCGAAGGTAACCCAAGGACAAATGAAAGCTGTTTTATGTTGGTCTTCCGGTTTAATTTGAATTTGATTATATCCGGAGAAACCATCCATAAATGAGAAGACTTCACTTCCCATGCAAGAATCAATAATTTGATCTATACATGGCATGGGATAGTTGTCCTTAGGACAGGATTTGTTCAAATCTCTAAAGTCAGTACAGACGCGTATGGTCCCTTGCTTCTTATCAACAAGAACAGGGTTGGATACCCATTATGTCTGAGCTATGGGATAAATAAAACTGGCTTTCAACAGTTTTTCAACTTCAACCTTTACTGCCGCCGCTTTACGTGGGTTAATAGGTCTCAAATTTTGTAGAATGGGTTTAGCATAAGGGTATGTTCGGATCTCATGCTCGACTATAGATGGATCAATGCCTCACATATCCTCATATGACCAGGTAAAAATGTCGTGGAATTCCTTAAATAAGGACATATAGATCGCAATATCCTCAGGAGAGCAGTTTGCGCTGATATGTATATTTTCCACAACATCAGGATTTACAGAGATGTTGATAGGGATAGTGGCAAAAATATTCACCATGTTCCCCTCAGTAAACATTCCTTCCCTTGGTAAGGGATTGATGGGTGTATCAACATCATTTGCCAGTCTCATATGAAACTCCTGATTCTCTATCCTACTTAGCTCTGGAAGAAAATAGGATCGATGGTGAAGATCTTTGTAGATCTTATCATGTCCACACATGGCTTCCAAAATGGCTTCATCAGAAGGTAAAACCATATCTAAACAGTCCATAGAATGCAAAGAGTTTTCTTCCCAAGTAGGCAAATAGACTTCTTCCAGTTCCTCTGATACTGTGAGGGGAACCGAAATGGTGTAATGTCCCAAGTCTGGTGTACAGACCTGAACACTCTTCAATTCTGTAAATTACATTAAAATTTATGAACTTGAATTAATTTTCACAACGACTTCTCGGACTGGGCAAATAAGGGGTTTATTCTGGGAAATTTTGCAGGAAAAAGGAGTGAGCAGTGGGCAGCAACTAAAGACAATTAGACATGTAATTCCATCTCCCCTATCAAATTTATATTTGGTTCCATTTAGGTTTCAGAATCCGCTCTGCGGAAACCTACTACCACGCTTCTCGGCAGCCAAACCGTGAAACTGAGGGTAGTTCGGTCTGTTTTAACCAGGGCTTATGGAAAATTTAAAATGGTTGTTCCATCCTTAATATAGCATAAATAAAATTTTTATATAGTTTTCAAAGATCCTGGAAGGTTCTGAGAAGTTTTGGATGAACTTGGGGTTTTATGGCAGTTTTCTCCAAGGAAAACCCTGCGTAGAGGAGGATCCAAAAGGTCGTACAGACTAAGATAAAAATAGTTCTGGAGTTTTATATTGGAATTTGTTCCTATTAGTGACCCACAGGAACTGTCAAAGATCATATTGAGTTAACATAAATGGTTTTACATCAATTTTACCAAAACTAGTTATTAAAAGTTAGTAATCTAGCTAGGGCCTAAAAAAATAGTTAAATCATCTCAAATGCATTTCTGTAAAACATGAGAACTGTAATAGGGGTAAATATCAGTTCATTTAATATGTAAAATCACTTCAATTACTTCCCCAACCTGACATATTCCCTATAGCACTCATTTTTATTCAATTTCCCCTATACATTGCTAAAATAGCCCTTTTAGGAAAAAATGAAGACAAGAATATTTATGGGCAGAGATGTTTTGAACTGATACATGTAATTTTCAGAATATTATGACCCTACAGAACATAAATTACATCATTTACTGACCATTACAAGGATTCTCCAAAAACAAGGGGCAGGAGGCCTGGATCATGACTAGCAAGGGCTATGAGCATAAGTGAAGCTAGGGCTTCATTGGATATGGAACTAAACTTGATGAAGGATGCAAATAACTCTGTAAATATTTCAATTCCTGCAATCTAGCGATCCACACCTGAAATGGAAGAAAAGGGGATGGAAGGAGAGGGTAATAGAAGCCTGGGGCTCAACTCCCAGTAGTCTGAGGCACAATACTAAAAAATAATGCTCAAATAAGCATTCAGCAATCAAATCATCAACCAAACTGAATCAATGGGATTGAATTCACCTTTTATAGAATTTTGGATGACCTGCTTAGTAATTTGAGGCCAATGGTGACCTGTGAGAGAAAGTCAACCCCATGGGTGACCTAACCCTAACCACAAAAGCGCCCCCTTTAGGCAATTAGGAAAGTAGGACCATGTGCAATTGTTTCCAGGTGCAAATTATCCTTCACAATTAGAAACTGCGCCTTCCTTGAGTAATTAGCAAGTTTGTGCATAAGGTAATCTTTCCTTTCTTTTCATCCTTACACCAAATTAGAAACTAATTTGGATAGTTTCTATCTTTACTATGACATGTTTCTTTTTCCTTCTTTTGCATTGTTTCCATTTTTCCATCCAAGGCAAGTTTACTAGCTTTCCCCAATGCGCCCTCTTGATATGGTAGCCTTAATTCCACATCATTATTGTGCATAATAAATAAAATTGCTGAAATAAAATTAAATACATGCCTTAGAACAATTATTAGCAATATTTTTCCTAGGAATAATAATTAATGTCAATTTGAGCCCCTAGGAATTTCATCATGTTCGGCACTTTTAATGTCCCAAAATATGGGGACATGACAGTCCTCCCCTCCGAAATCTGCTTGTCCTCAAGCAGAAGCACTTTAGAGTGTTGCAATTTGTTCATCATGTAGGAGAACTGGAGCATGAATCCATTGTGCAAAAAGGTTGAACTTCTCCATGAAGCCATCCTGTAAAGTTTCTCCAAAACAAGCAATTCTAGGGTCCCATTGCTTACATTGCACCCCCTTTAGTGAGAATGCCTTCCCACACAACTTGTAAAGCTAATTTATTCCTGGATCCCATTTCCTCTATTGTAAGTATCCAAATATTAGAATCCACCATACAAATTTATCATCACATGAAATGACATTCATTCTGTGGAAATCATACCACTGCACCGAAAACTGGAAATTCTCAATGCAAAGTTGGAAATCTGTCAGATTTCCCCACCCAACATAAAGTTCTTTATGTGCTTGATGCACATCAGCATTGAATCTCACAATGATGTTGCTACAAATACTTAGGTGTGAGTCCCATGTCCAACTCCAATGAGTATAGGAATCATCCAACCAACAAGGTTGCCCAAACTTCTCACAATAAGATGATGCATCACAATCATCTCCAAAAATGCAAGCAGGAAAAACAAATAGGCGTCCCCTCATCCCACCTGATAAGGGACTAAAAATCCTACTAAAAGGTCCATGTGAACACTTCCAATGGCTCAACTCTCTTCCACTGGTCAAATAATGCAAGCATTTATCCAACTGTGTGCAAGGTATTTTCCTGAACAACTTCTCTTGGCACTTTTCTTGCTTATTTGTCTTCCACTGATCATGTGCAGAAATTTTCTGCAAGAAAACTCCATGTGTGACATGTAATTTTCCACCCAATCCACATGTGGTTGAATGGAATCAAGTGACAGCCATATGTTGGATCAGGGCCCCGCAGCTATAGGAAAAGCTTCTATATCGGAACAAGAAAGTCAAAGGAAATAGTACCTGAAGTGGCCGAGAAGAGAGCTCAACCACTGCATTTAAGGCAGCGGCGACAACAGGAGGGCTCAGCTACCCTCATGAATGGAGAAGGAGCAATGGGCTGAGGTATTAAATACAAAAGATAGAAGGGGAGCAACCGAGGAAGCGGTTCCCATACCCATGATCAGCGCCGAAAATCGTGGAAGACTGCAGAAAGCTGCAGTGTGACCAGTAAGTGGCAGTTCAAAGTACAGATAGGCCGACTGTCATAGTTAGGGTTTTGGGTTACTGTTGGGATAGGCCCACAATTTTGTATCATGGTGATACCTTCGAGCCACCTATTTAAGCATGTATTTTGTATTATGAAAGGTTAGAAAGTTATATGGTCAGTTGGTTAGTTAGTTAGTCAGTTAGCTAGCTAGTTGGTTGGTCCTCAGTATTGTAAGACATTGAGAAAGATTCGAGCTCTGGTTCTGTTGTTAAATCTATAGTTATCTTACTGTAACCTGCAACCGACTCCTTGACCATAAATGTAACAATCCGCAGGGATTGAGAGAGAGAGAAAGGATATATTGTAAGAAGAAAGCATTATAGAAGAAAAGAGATCTAAGAGAGAAGGGCTCCCAGCTGAGTGTGTGGAGTTTCCTAGAAGATCTCAAGCTGAATAAGAGGTTGCAGTAGAACTGTGTTACTCTCTCCAGATATAATATAAACACAATTCCTATGGACATAGCTTCCTCCTTGGAAGTGAACCACGTAAAATCGGTGTGTTGTGCGACTATTTCATGTGATTGTGCTATACTTATTTTCTCTCTGTTATTCGTTACATGAATGTTGCTTATCAGTTAATGAATGTATGTATGCTATCCTTCAGTTACAGTAACATATAAGGTTAAATGAAAGTTGAATGTGTTGAGTATTTTGTATATGAGTTTATCAGTGCTTGATTCATGACAGCTAACAGTGACAGTGTTAAGTGACTTTTGTATATGAGTTCAGCAAGTTGAGTGTCATTGATGTTAAGCATGTTAAACTGTAGAAGCTTAAGTGAATTTGTTTAACACCCTAATGAAGGTTAACTGAGATATTATACCCAGAGAGGAAGCCTCTGGTCCTTGAGAGTTTATGATCATATTAAGTCTTACTGTAGGAGACATCACAGCGTAGAAAGACGATATCGCACTGTTGGAGGAGTTGCGGTGTGAGATATCGCAGGTTAAGAGTTGAGCAGAAGAGTAGGTTTGCACATCATCCTAGAAGCTGCGATGCGATAAGAGCCAGTCCCAGAGTAGAGTCAGCTAGTAAGAGAGAAACAGCGCTTGCAGAGAGATCCCACTGGTTAAGTAGAGTCAGGAGGACCTAGGATGCTACAGAACCTGGTTGAGGAAACGTGATTCTTCAGCCACCCCATCTAGGATCACTTCGGGTGAGACTTCAGGCCATTCTGTGGTCAATCACCGAAAGGGCCAGTGAGCTAGGGGTTTTGTTGGTACAATATAGTAAACCTGGGTCTTCACAGCTTAAGCCAGCAAATGGTTCCATCGCCAGTTTTGAACAAATTGAAGAGCTGATGTTCTGTTGGCATCCTACTAAAGAAGAACTTAACCAGTGGGTTGAGTCTAAGGAAAGAGAATTTGATGAGAAAGAAAAAAAGATTCCTAGGCTTAGTACAGAGTACTGGTTATAGAAACATATCTTCACAGACCTACATGAGATATTTTTTGTGACCTATGCAAATGAGTTGTACGATTGGTTGTCAAAGTTGAATGATAAGCACGTATTCAAGAATAAAAGGAACATTGTCTAGAAACCGGAGCTGATTCACACTATGAAGAGCATAGATAATCCCATTTCATGGGCAGTATACTTCTAGCTTGCAAGTTTGCTGGAAAGTTTCATTACAGAGTTTGCAGTTGATCAAAGAAAGAGTTTCAGCGAAGCAGAGAGGTACTTCTTCAAAGGATATCGTGGTAAGTACTTGAACTATTTAAATTTGTTCCTTAAGATGTTATTGTATGAAAAAGGAGTATTGGATATATTCTCAGATGAATAAGTTAAGTAAGTGTAATGTCACAAGTGTTTGGGAGTGATTCTGAAGAAATTGGATGTACACGTAGCGGTAAAAGATATAAAGTATATTTCAGATCTTCCTTCTTTGAAGATAGTTCAGACAGTACTAGAGAACAGAGTCAAAGTAATAGAGAAAGAATAGCAGGGGGTATCCCTTACCACCCTTATACCCCACATAAACCGATCAGGACTCAGAATAATCCCACAGGAACTCCATCTAGTAGTTCACACACATTACATACTACATTTACACCGCCAAGTGGTAGTAATACAGCAAATCAGAATCCACCTCGTAGAAACAGAATGGGGGATGACATGAAATTACCTACCTTCAGGGGTACAAGGGCAGAAGACCCAGAACAACATTGGTTCCTATGTGAAGCTGTATGGACCATTAAACAGATCCAGGATGACAATACTAAGATTGTCCAGTTGGCTACTACACTTAGAGAAAGAGCTTTAACATGGTATATGAAGTATACATTAGCGCAGATTAGAACACTCGCAGAGGTCAGGACCGCAATGATTAAGGAATTTAAGAAACCCAAGTCTGAGTCACAATGTATCACAAAACTTAAAGACATCAAACAGTTACCCACAGAGTCAGTATGGGATTTCGATCAGAAATTTAAAGCTCTTATAGACCAAGTTAGTTTTGAGTTTGCGTCGGAGCAGCATAAGGAATGGTTCATCACAACACTACTCCCTCATATCAGACTTCCACTAATGCAATAGAAACTCCATACGCAGGATGAAGCATTGGAGATGGCAATGAAACTAGAGGCTTCACCTCTAGTTGAGACTAGTACATGTATGACAAACTTAAAGAATTAGTTAGCCAATCTCACTTTACAGTTACATGAGATTAAGAAAGGAAAAGAGGTTGAACAAGAATTATGGTGTACAAAGTGTAAAGGACATGGCCATACCAAAGATAACTGTCTAGTATTTGTGGAATATATAGCAAGTGGGGATCCTAACCCCTTAGTATAGACTCAAGGGCCATGGTGTGAAATATTTAGAACAAGAGGAAATAGACCACAGGAATTCCATTTACTTCAGAAGTATGTACAAACTCCTAAGAATTTATACTGTAACTTTTGTAAGTCAGTAGGACATGATGAAAATAATTGCAGAGCTTATGATCTCATGATAGAGAGAAAACATGACTTCTATAGAGTCTATTCAGAGACATCAGGACCAGCAACAGGACCATAGCATGAACCAGCTCATGATGGCAGTGGTGGAGGATTCAGAGGAAGAGGCCATGGTGGAGGCTTTGGCCGTGGCCGTACACCAATTGTTTGTTACAATTGTGGAGCTGTAGGACATTATGCTAGAGATTGTCAGAACCCTACTACAACATGTAAGTATTGCAAGTCCTATGATCATACTATAGAAGAATGTCCTATCTTGATAGCCAAGATTAAGGATCCTAAGCCAGCAGTAAACCAGAATATTCAGCTTATTGTTGCTGAGCAGAAAGAACCAGAACCAAGAGTCAATATTGTGACTCACAGTGGTTCTTCTACTAGTAGGAAATCGCAGGATGCCGAAAAGAATACAGGACCTAAGTGGGTGCGTAAAGCAACTGATAAATCTACACCACTTGACCTGCAGAAGAACAAAGAAACATTTTAGCAAGCTAAAAATTTCTTTACTGACCCTACACCAGCAGGATCGCAGATATTTCCTTGTAGGGGCATACCACAGCAAAAATATTGTGGCGTTAGTCCTGTGCAGACATCGCAGGCTACCACATCGGGAAGGTGCGAAGAGGATGAGTTGACAGGAAGTGTACAATCCTTCCTGCAGAGCTGCTTGAAACTCGTAAGAAATGAGAAAGCCATAGGAGAGCTTTAGCGCATCATAGATCAGTATCAGCAGTCTTCTTTCGTGAGCAGTACGCAACATGCTGTTCATAATATTATGGGCCATACAAGAACAGGAAGAGAAATGAGACTCACAACACAAATTGGAGAGTTTGAAATGGATGAGGTAATCCTAGATTTAGGATCAGAGGTAAATGTTCTTACTAAATAGACATGGGAACATATGGGTAGCCCTAAGTTATCCAGATCACCTATCCATCTACGACTAGCCAATCAGCAGAGGGTATCGCCACTGGGTCGATTACCACAAGTACCAGTTGATATTGGCGGAATTCACAGCTTTGCAGATTTTGAAGTCATAGAAATTATTGGTGATAGCAGACCGTATCCAACTTTATTAGGTATTGATTGGGCAATTGATAACATGGCTGTTATCGATTTGAAGAAAAGACAAATGACCTTTGAGGATAAACAAATTCAAGTCATCGCACCATTGGATCCTTTTCAGGGTCCTCGATACATTAAACCTATCAGAGCAGAGGAATAGGTGTGTAATATGGAGAGATTCTATCAAATGACTACTAACTAGAGTGATTATATCAACCCCACCATAGAAGGAAATATTAGTTGGCGATGCAATAGCTCATGCACATCGGATTCGGATGTTGGTTTAGAAAATTGGCAGAATAGACTTTATGAAGTCTCAGCTCGCAGATGTGCATTTATGACTAAGTCACTGCGATGGATTGGCATAGAGGTTAAGGATATTTCGTTGTTTGATGGCTTAGCAGATGTCAATGAATTTTTACAGCAGTTTGAGTAGGAAATCCCTCATGAGTAGAGGATGGCAGCTATTGACCTTGCAGTAAGAGCCACACCTGCAAGATGGTGGCATGCACATAAAGAAAATATCACATCATGGGATGATTTTAAGATATTGATGGAGATCAGATTCTCTAATGACAAGGAGCATTTCCAGCAGAAATATACAGGAGAAAGTGACCCCAGGTCACATATTAATATTTGTGAATAGAATTGGTCGGACATTCCAGAGGATGAATGGGTTCACCTATTCATTCACACTTTAGACACAGTCCCAAGGAACCGGTACACTGAGACAGAGTTGCGCAGAGGAATGATTACATGGCCAGTTATGATAGATAACTTTCTACTCACTTTCACTTTTGAATCTGAGTACCCAAGCATTGATCAGGCTCTAGAGATTATAAAGACTAAGATATTTGATGACTGTACCCTACCAGTGTATACTCAGCTTGATTGGGATACCCAGTTAGAACATGCGGTAGAGTGTTACAACTTCGCAGAAGAGCCAGGAGATGAGGATGAGAATCCACGCAGTATCAACATTCCAGAGTTAGAAGGGACTCGCGAAGTTGAGTGACCAAAGCTAGAGATTACAGCTGTTACAGAGCCTATTAAGATTAAAAAGATCAATATTGGCATAGAAACAGAACCAAAGTTTGACTCTATTGGAGACTATTGGGATGATGAAACAATAGGACACATCGCATATTTGTTACATGACTATTAGGACTTATTTCCCACTAAGTTTATAGAAATGAAGGGAATAGTAGGAGATTTGGGAGTCATGAGGATACCTTTGAAAGTGGATGCTAGGCCAGTTAAGCAACGTCCATACAGATTAAATCCTCGTTATCAAGAAAAAGTTAAGGATGAGATTGATAAGATGCTAGCAGCAGGAATCATCGAGCCAGTAGAAGAGAGCGAATGGGTTAGTCCCATGGTTGTGCAAGAAAAGAAAAATAAAGGAGAAATCAGTATTTGTGTCGATTTGCGCAAACTCAACGACACATTGCTTCATGACCCATTTCTGACACCTTTTACTGATGAAGTTTTAGACAATGTAGGAGGACAGGAGATCTACTCATTCACTGATGGATTTTTAGGCTATCACCAGATAAGAATCCATCCAGAGGATCGACATAAGACCACCTTTGCGATAGAATGGGGCTCATTCCAGTATACGGTAATGCCCTTTGGTATTAAAAATGCACCAGCTATTTTTTCTAGAGTAGTAGTTGCTGTCTTTAAGGAATACATCCATAAATTCTTAGAAGTCTATTTTGATGATTGGACTGTATTTGGATTAATCAAAAAGCATATATAAGATTTAAGGCTCATGTTAGAGAAATGTAGGCAATATCAGATTTCTCTTAACTTGAAGAAATGTATATTCTGTGCACCATTTGGTATTTTGTTGGGTCATATTGTTTGCAGACAAGGCTTGATGGTAGATCCCGCAAAGATTGCCATCATTGTAAATCTTCCAGCACCCAACTCAGTCAAGCAATTAAGGATAGTGCTTGGTCATACAAGGTATTATAGAAAATTCATCAAAGGCTATGCAAATATCACAACACCTATGGAAAAGTTGTTAAAGAAAGAAGCGAAATTCCTAAGGAATGAGGAATGCCAGCAAAGCTTAGACACTCTTAAAGAGAAGATGGTCACAGCACCCATCTTAGTATTTCCATATTGGAACAATCCATTTCATGTACATATGGATGCATCTGGCATCGCACTGGGGATTGTCTTAACACAGCCAGGAGAAGGGGGTATCGATCACCCTATCGCGTACTCAAGCAGAAAGTTATCTACCGCAGAAAAGAACTACACCACTACAGAAAGAGAAGGATTAGCTATGGTGTATGCTCTACAGAAGTTCAGGCACTATCTGTTGGGTGCCCCATTCAATATGTTCACTGACCATTCCACTTTAAAGTACTTGGTCAATAAGCCAGTGTTAGGGGGAAGGATCTGCAGATGGTTACTCCTATTTCAAGAGTATGATTTTGAAATTATTGTAAAACCAGGAATATTAAATGCCGGACCTGATCATCTGTCATGAATAGACTCAGGAGAAGAACCAAGTAATCTAGAGGATAATTTGCCATATGAGCAATTGTTTTCTATCCATATCATAGATGAGTATTACGCAGATATTATTCACTTTCTCACTATAGGGTGGGAACCAGTTGAGTTTACTAAGTAGCAAAAGAACCAGTTAGTTGTTAAAGCAACAGACTTCACTTTGATTGCAGGACATTTATATAAGTTAGGTCCAGATGAAGTCCTGCGCAGATGTGTTATGCTGCACGAGAAAGAGGCCATTATCAGAGAAGCACATTCAGGTACCATAGGAGGTCATTTCGTAGGAAAGCCGACTGCTCGGAAAATTCTAGCTGCAGGATTATGGTGGCCTACTTTGCATAAAGACACTAAGGAGTTTTGCAGATGCTGCAATATCTGCCAGAGGGTAGGAAAACCTTCATGGAGAGATGAAATGCCGCTGCGACCACAGATTACGCTGCAGGAATTTGACAAGTGGGCTATATATTTCGTGGGTCCTATCAACCCACCAGGGAAATGAACTGGTGCGAGATACATTATCACAGGAACAGAATACCTCACCAGGTGGGCAGAGGCCAAAACAGTAAGGTATTGTGATGATGCTACAGCTGCACAGTTCATTTTTGAAAACATCATAAGTAGATTTGGATGTCCAGCAATTTTGATGAGTGATCAAGGTACACACTTTATGAATCGCACTATTCAGGCCTTGATGGAGGAATTTCAAATACAGCATCATAAGAGCACTCCCTACCACCCACAAGCTAATGGTATGGTGGAGGATTTCAACAAGATTTTAGAAAATGCTCTTACTAAGATCTGTAACAGCCAAAGAGATGATTGGGACATTAGGGTTAATGCTATATTATGGGCTTATAGGACTACATGCAAGAAACTCATAGGACACACACCTTTCATCTTGGTGTATGGACAAGAGGTTGTTATGCCTATCGAATATATTATTCCTAGTTTAAGAATTGCTCAAATTACTAAGATGGCTGATACATATATGATGAATGAAATATTAGCGCAGCTACTTTCCTTAGAAGAAGACAGATTCATCATAGGATTTCATCAAAAAGTGCAGAAGGCACAAGAAAAATCTTGGCATGACAGGCACATCAAGAGCAAGATTTTTTAGATAGGAGACCTAGTGCTCCTTTACGACAGTAAGTTTGTTAAGTTTCCAGGGAAGTTCAAGACACATTGGTTGGGGCCATATCAGATTCAGCAAGTTACAGAAGGAGGTGTCATTCAGCTCAGTAAATTGAATGGGGAACTTGTTCCTACTTTGATTAATGGCAGCAGGCTTAAGCTTTATAGTGATAGCCACTACACCTCTAAAATCTAACTCAGAGAACTAAGTGGTGCAGCTGTCTAGTGTAGTTGAAAGGAGGCATCGCACCCATAATTAGTCTACACCTTGAAAAAAACAAAACAAAACAAAACAAAAAAGAAAGAGAAAAAAAAGTTCTAAGTAGGAGGAATCACAGTAGGAAAGTTTATTTTGCGCAAGTCATAGGATGCTTGCGGAGTTTTTGAATGTTGCACAGTTTCACGCCAACTTTTTGGTTCAGGACGATGCGGTGTGACATCACAGCGAGGCGATGTTCCCCATGCCACGAAGACAATTTTGAAAAGGGACAGAGGGCTAGTCACTTCACCCTCTGACAAGCAATTAATCTAGATATGATAGGTATACATTGCCATAGATTTGGAAATAGTACAGTGATTTTCCTAGATTTGGTAAATCTTGGTCGAGACCGGCGCTTGCACACAATTTTCGAGGGAAATTTGATCGGATTTTCAACAATTAATGAGGATCGGGGTGCCGGTTGTTGTCTTGTCCATGCAATAAATGCCTTCGATGGGTCTAGCTTAAGCGACCGTTGCTTCAGATATTATCACCTTCATTACAGATACACAGATCATTCATACAGAAGGGTTACTTTTGCGATTTCTGAGAGTTATAGAGCAATTTGTAGAGTTTTCCCTGTGCAGAGATACTCTAGTTACAGAGTGCTAGTTTCTACAGCTATGAGGCGATGAGTGCAGAGGTGTGTGCTATGCAAACTTATGGGAAAGAAACATTCCATCCAAGAAAAATATCAATATGATAGTATTCTATGAATACTATAAGCTGTTACAGCGAGTCATCTAGGAGACACTGCGGCTCAACACAGAGGTTGTTGACATGTATCACAACCGGCTTGATTTAATTGCAGATAAGCATACAATCTATCTGAGGCCAAAAGGGTTTAGAACAGATAATTGGGCTATTGGTTCATTCAGGATGATAGTGCAGGATGTAGAAGATGTCATCAAATACTTTGATGAAGAGTGGAAGAAGGAATTAGAAGATTCCATTGCAGGAACTGTACCAACAGATACCACACCGTTAGATCCATTAGACAAAGGAAAGGATAAGGTGGGTTCCAAGAGAAAAGATGCAATAGAAGTGCCACGAGCAGCACAAAAGAGGAAAAAATTCAAATCCTCAAAGCCCACTACAGAGACCACACTAACAGAGGATGACTATGATCAAATTGCATCGAGATCGAAAGAGGAGATGCGGGACTCATTTCAGGCGATGCAGACATCGCAGGATAAGCTACAGAGCATGATAGATAAGCAGCTTCTAGATTTGAAAGCACTAACTAAGAATACTGCCATGATGAAGGCTCAGCCAGTCAAGGCGACAGTAAGAGAAATCTCAACACCATCGATTTCCCATGAGGAATTCATTGCAAAGGATTGCACCAATACAGTTTTGATACCGCCAGGGAGCATCCGATTCCCTACTTCGATGATTGATGTGTAGATACAGGTTAGACAACCCATCGAGGTTAATCTGGCACAATTTCCCATTGATAAACTACAGATGATCCAGCAGCAGATAGCCACAGAGCTCTGGGATAGAGAGCTTGCGACTTATAAGCAAAACACTCAGTTGATATGACAGAATGTAGAGCTCACCGCAAGCTTTCAGACAAAGGTGGAGGAGTTGATACTACAGAATGTAGAGCTCACTGGGATTGAGAGAATATGAAGGAAGAGAACAGGATCTCAGTAAGGTCCTATAGAACATCGCATTGGAGTTACCCCAGTGTAACATAGAATTCGCCTTGCCTCTAACATAGAAAGTAAGAATAATTGCAGATAGAGCAAAGGCTCTAGAAGAGACAGTGGTCAAGATGGAGGAAGACCACAAGGTGGAGATTGCTGAGCTTGAGGCTCGAGAACCAGGAACACCTGAGGTAGACAAGGAATCAAGGGCATAGACCTTTAGACTCACTTCAATGTAGATGAAGTGTCACATACATGATGCATATTCCTTGCTAGCTGATGCGACGAAGACATGGTCAGAGATAGAAGAGCTCCCAGATAGACTGGATTTGCAGCAGAGCATCCAGAACATAGAAAATGCAGTAGCAGCAATGAAGGAAGAAGTCAAGAGCTTAGGAGATCTTTCAAAGATGAAGAAGATGACAAAGATGAACCACTTGCAACAGGAAGCGTAGCGGTTGCGAGGAAAAGAGATACAATTCAATAATATGCTTCAACCATATCAGGAACAAATCACAGAGCTGGTTGATGTGGTTGAGCAGAAGGTCAAGGATTTCACTACAAGCAAAAGTGAAATTGATAGCACAGAAGACCCCCTGATTAGTCAAGTTATGCTTGAAGAGGCACTAGACTGTGTCGAAGCTATGGACAAAGATGTCGTAGGACTCAGGGAGAGATTCGCAAGGACTTCGTAGGAAGCCAAGGAGAAGCTACAGCAAGAGAAGCCAGTTGTTAGTGGCTCGGGAATGAGCCACAAGTAAGTGTTAGGGGACTGTTGGAGCAGGGCCCCGCAGCTACAGGAAAATATGCTATATAGGAACAAGAAAGTCAAAGGAAATAGTACCTAACGCGGCTGAGAAGAGAGCTCAACCACTGCATTTAAGGCAACGACGATGACAGGAGGGCTCAACTACCCTCATGAATGGATAAGGAGAAATGGGCCAAGGTATTAAAGACAAAGGACAGAAGGGGAGAAATCAAGGAAGCGATGCCCATACCCATGATTAGCACCGAAAATCGTGGAAGACTATAGAATGCTGCAGTGTGACTAGTAAGCGGCAGTTCAAAGTACAGATATGCTGACTGTCACAGTTAGGGTTTTGGGTTACTGTTGGGATAGGCCCATAGTTTTGTATCATGGTGAGACCTTCGGGCCACCTATTTGAGCATGTATTTTGTATTATGAAAGGTTATAAAGTTAGATGGTCAGTTGGTTATTTAGTTAGTCAGTTAGCTAGCTAGTTGGTTGGTCCTCAGTATTGTAAGACATTGAGAAAGAATCAAGCTCTAGTTTTGTTGTTAAATATGCAGTTATCTTACTGTAACCAGCAGCCGACTCCTTGAGCATGAATGTAAAAATCCGCGGGGATTGAGAGAGAGAGAAAGGATATATTGTAAGAAGAAAGCATTATAGAAGAAAAGAGATCTAAGAGAGAAGGGCTCCCAGCTGAGTGTATGGAGTTTCCCAGAAGATCTCAAGTTGCATAAGAGGTTGCAGTGGAACTGTGTTACTCTCTCCAGATATAATATAAACATAGTTCCTATGGACGTAGCTTCCTCCCTGGAAGTGAACCACGTAAAATCCATGTGTTGTGTGACTGTTTCATGTGATTGTGCTATACTTATTTGCTATATATTATTTGTTACATGAATGTTGTTTATCAGTCAATGAATGTATGTATTCTATCCTTTAGTTACAGTAACATAGAAGGTTAAATGCAAGTTGAATGTGTTGAGTATTCTATATATGAGTTTATCAGTGCTTGATTCACGACAACTAACAGTGACAATGTTAAGTGACTTCTATATATGAGTTCAGCAAGTTGAGTGTCATTGATGTTAAGCATGTTAAACTGTAGAAGCTTAAGTGAAGTTGTTTAACACCCTAATGAAGGTTAACTGAGCTATTATACCCAGAGAGGAAGCCTCTGGTCCTTGAGAGTTTATGAGCATATTAATTCTTACTGTAGGAGACATCATAGCGTAGAAAGGTGATATCGCACTGTTGGAGGAGCTGCGGTGTGAGATATCGCAGGTTAAGAGTTGAGCAGAAGAGTAGGTTTGCGCATCGTCCTAGAAGCTGCGATGCGATAAGAGCCAGTCCCAGAGTAGAGTTAGCTAGTAAGAGAGAAACAACGCTTACATAGAGATCCCACTGGTTAAGTAGAGTCAGGAGGACCTAGGATGCTACAGAACCTAGTTGAGGAAACATGATTCTTCAGCCACCCCATCTAGATCACTTCGGGTGAGACTTCAGGCCGTTCTGCGGTCTGTCGCCGAAAGGGCCAGTGAACAAGGGGTTTTTTTGGTACAATACAGTAAACCCAGGTATGCAAAGTTTAATCCAATGCCATATGTGCCTATGTGGCCTACAGGAGGGTGATGGTGCATTCCACAAGTCATCATGAACACCTAGGAAAGCCTCCAGCTCTTTCTGTTGCATCAACAAGGAAAATTCCTTCTCCCAATTTTCATTCTCACTTGATGAGAATAAAATAAAAGTGTGGGTATAAATTTGGATCAGAACCCTACAATACTCAACCACCCAAATTATGGCTTCCCAAACTTCATCCTCGTCTGACCCTCCCATTGGGAAGAGACTCTTTCCAGAAAACAATTCCAGTTTTTTCTGGAAAAGGCCAAGTGCTTGGTTCTCATCAAAATTGTCTACATAGTCCTCAAGCACAAAAAAATATAATTCACCTCATTTTCATGTGCATGGAAGTTATCCAATGGCTGCAAATTAAATATTTGTTGTTGTTCAGTTGTCAAGACAATGTCAGTCACAACAAAAAATTTATTGCAGAAATAAAATTCTTTACCTCCCAAGGTCTTCATTCCAAAGATGTTTCTATCCACCCAATCAATGGATGAATATAGACTTCTATTTTTTGATCCATATGGAATTTGATCAGCCACCTCTTCTGGAGAAAAATATACCATCCATAAGAATTAGAGGAAATTTCAACTCAAAATGGGCCTCCTAAAATGAACTAATAAAATGATAGTTAAAATAATAAAATAATATTTATTAATTTTGGAGGAAGAAAAGAAAAAAACTACTTTTTTGTTTCTATTTTTGACATATCTCCCCGTGTTTTTACTCAAATTCCGATCGGGAGAGATTGTTGGATGCGGAATCAAATTCCTCATCCAACGAGTACCCACTCGGCATACTTTTGAGGGACCCCGCTACCCCAAAAACAAGAAATACTTGAAAAAATGGAATGATGACATCATCATTCCATTTTTTCAGGTATTTCTTGTTTTTGGGGTAGCGGGGTTGGTCAAAAGTATGCCAAGTGGGTACTCGTTGGATGGGGAATTTAATTCCACATCCAATGAGCTCTCCCGATCAAAATTTGAGTAAAAACACGGGGAGATATGTCAAAAATACAAACAAAAAAAGTAGTTTTTTTTATGATACCTATCCCCAAGTTTATATTAAAAAAGTGTTTAAGACCTATACGGTATTTCAAATTTAAATCAATTTCATTGGCTAACACATGACGAAATGGAATTTGAATAAAAGTTAAAAGGCCCATCTTGAGTTGAAATTTCCTCTAATGGTTGTTTCATAAAGTGTCTCCTTCCAAGGATGCATGTCAAATAATCCTCTATTGATGCAAGAAATTCTAGTACATCCTTGATCCTCTATTTTAGTGATATATTTATCTACCCAATCCATGAATAGATAATCATCCTTGCTTACTGATTCAATTGGAATGTCCTCAAGCATATTTCCCATTGCTAAGAACACTTCATCCTTCCTCTCAATCTCAATGAGTTCTTGGCCTAGATTTTCTTCCTCATATCTTTTCACAAGCATCTGCAAATCTGCTCCTTCCTTGTGGTTGTTCTCCACATGAGGCTCCTTCAACGCATCCAAAGTAGTTACCACCATGTGCACATGATTCGTTTCCATGCAATATGGGGGGTGTGGTACATTCAAATCCATTTGAATTTGATCAATCTGCAACCTTGACTCTTGAAGAGCTTCTTGGGTTCTTTTCAAGGAATCATATGTAACCTCCCATTTTCTATGGAGTCTTTCAGACTCTTGTGTTTCCCTCTCGAATGCACAATGGTACATTTCAGCCACCATGAGGAGATGTTCTCTATCAGATATTAAGTTCATATAGCTCTCCTTCATCTTGGCCATGCCTTCTTTCAGTGCTATGCACTCCTCTAGAAAGGATTCTCCTTCCATGTCTCCACTAGAAGCTTTCCAACAACATCTTGCCACCAAGGCATTGATGTCAACAATGTTTTTCATGGCTGACCTAAGTTTCTTTCTGTTCTCCTTTAGTGATCCACTCAAATTATGTGTCTCACCAAGAATATCCTCCACCAATATTTCTTCTTCTAATAGCTGACATATATGACCATTGTTCTTGTATTATGAATCCACCACATAAAACTCATCCTCAACATACAGGTCAGCCTTTGAATTTTCTGCACACTCACTTCCATGATGTGAAGTCTTTCCATCCTCCCATGGATCAGATGGTTGCAGGTGTACATGGCTATTGCAAAAATCAGAACTTTTTATCATTCATTTTATTCATCTTATCCTCTTTTGTACATATACTTTGGTGGCCTGCTCCTCCACCAAATATTCTGGTTCACACCTGAGCGGTGTGGCCTTGTTTTCTTCTGCATTCTGTGGCTCAGGAGGTGACTGTAAATCTGATATGTATACCTATTTTTGCTTTGATCCAAAATATGTCTCACCACCCATACATGAGCCAAAACCTTGAGTATTGATCCGTAGATCACCCACCAAGAAACTTGAAGTGCATTCCTCTTCATTCTCTTCTTGGAGTAATGGGAAACAAGCAAGATCTTCTGGAGCATCTTCTTTCAAACAACTTGAGGTTTCTCCTTCTTGAATGGTACTATGATCATTACTTGCAGATATTATTCTCAATGAAAATCCAAACAATCTCATAATGCTTGAGGATGCTGATGGATTTGATGACTCTTCACTTTTTCTTTCTTCTTCCTCCTCATTGCTCAAAGAGGTGGAATAACTTTGTTCCTCTATGGATGATTTTTTCTATTGAAAGAGTAATCATCTGCATTCTAAGGCTCAAATCCAAATCTACAATAAAAATAATCTTTGAAAGGAATGGATGTACAAATCACTTCTCCCAAGGAAAGATACTCTTTGTAGTGGTGGGGCAAGTTTTCAGCTGCATCTATCATCTTTGCTAAATCCTTCTTAGGATTAGCCATGGGTAGTTCCAAATTTATTTCTTCATACTCCATATGGTCATAAAAGTAACCATAATTGTCTCTTGACATTTTGAACCCATCATTAACATAGATCACCTCTTCTTCTTCAACAAACTGATCAAAGTCATCATCTTCAACTACTGGCACAACCCTCATGGTTGCAACTTTAATTGTTGATTTGAAAAATTAGTCAACAGAGAGCCTTCTTTCCACAGGAGTGGATGAAAGTGCTCTGATACCACTATAATGTCCCAAGTCTGAGTATAGACCTGAACACTCTTCAATTCTGTAAATTATATTAAAATTTTTGAACTTGAATTAATTTACACAATGACTTCTCGAACTAGGCAAATAAGGGGTTTATTCTGGGAAATTTTGCAGGCAAAAGGAGTGAGAAGTGGGAATAAACCAAAGAAAATTAGACATGTAATTCCCTCTCCCATATCACATTTCTATCTAGTTCCATTTAGGTTTCAGAATCCGCTCCGCGGAAACCTACTACCACTCTTCTGGATAGTCAAATCGTGAAACTAAGGAGGGTAGTTCGGTCTGTTTTAACCAGGGATTTTGGAAACTTGAAAAGGGTTGTTCCAGAATTAATATAGAATAAATAAAGGTTTTATATATTTTTTATAGATTCTGGAAGGTTCTGAGAATTTTTGGATGAACTTGGGGTTTTACGACAGTTTTGGCCAAGGAAAACCCTGCGCAGAGGAGGATCCAAAAGGTGGTACACACTCAGATAAAAATAGTACTGGAGTTTTATATTGGAATTTTGTTCTATTAGTGACCCAAAAGAACTGACAGATCTCAGATTGAGTTAACATAAATGGTTTTACATCAATTTTACCAAAACTAGTTATTAAAATCTAGTAATCTAGCTATGGTCTAAAAAAACAGTTAAATCATCTCAAATGCATTTATGTAAAAAATGAGAACTATAAAATGGGTAAATATTAGTTCATTGAATATTTAAACTCCCTTCAATTACTTCCCCAACTTGACATATTCCTTATAGAACTCATTTTTATTCAATTTCCCCCATACATTGCTAAAATAGGCCTTTTAGGAAAAAATGAAGACAAGAATATTTATGGGAAGAGATGTTTCGACCTGATACATGTAATTTTCAGAATATTATGACCCTACATAACATGAATTACATCATTTACTGACCATTACAAGGATGCTCCAAAAACAAGGGGCAGGAGGCCCAGATCATGACTAGCAAGGGTTGTGAGCATAAGTGAATCTAGGGCTTCATTGGATATGGACCTGAGCTTGATGGAGGCTGTAAATAACTCTGTAAATCTTTCAATTACTACAATATAGTGCTCCACACCTGCAATGGAAGAAAAGGGGATGGAAGGAGAGGGGAATAGAAGGTTGGGGCTCATTTCCCAGTAGTCTGAGGCACAACACTCAAAAATAATGCTCACATAAGCATTCAGCAATCAAATCATCAACCAAACTGAATCAATGGGCTCAAATTCACCTTTTACAGAATTCTGGATGACCTTCTTAGTAAGTTGAGGCCAATGGTGACCTATGATAGCAATTCAACCCCATGGGTGACCTAACCCTAGCCACAAAAGTGCCCCCTTTAGGCAATTAGGAAAGTAGGACCATGTGCAATTGTTTCCAAGTCCAAAGCATCCTTCACAATTAGAAACTGTGCCTTCCTTGAGTAATTAGCAAGTTTGTGCATAAGGTAATCTTTCCTTGCTTTTCATCCTTGCACCAAATTAGAAACTAATTTGGATAGTTTCTATCTTTACTATGACATGTTTATTTTTCCTTCTTTTGCATTGTTTCCATTTTTCCATCAAAGGAAAGTTTACTAGCTTTCCCCAATGCACCCTCCTGGCATGACATCCTTAATTCCACATCATTATTGTGCATAATAAATAAAATTGCTGAAATAAAATTAAATACATGCCTTAGAACAATTATTAGCAATATTTTTCCTAGGAATAATAATTAATGTCAATTTGAGCCCCTAGGAATTTCATCATGGTCAACACTTTTAATGTCCCAAAATATGGGGACATGACAAAAAGGGATCAATAGTGGTTTGGGTGATAGCTTGGTAAGACACTTCCACTATCAATAAGGGAACTTCAGGTTCATGGTGGGAAGGGAGAACCCAAGGATCATTCCTATCAACAACCGTGGCTATGGAATTCCCCACACTAGTAGAACCTATATAGTTAATCGGAGCTGGAAGATCAAATGTGCCCATCAATGATGTGTACATTCCATCCCCTAAGTTCTCTGTAGTAGGTTGAACCTGATCAACCAATGGCACAGTGGACTCATTAGACTCCATGCGGCCTTTTTGAGTGAAATTGAGTTGGTCAACAGTAACCAACTTCCCTTCGTGTGGAAACACTACCACTCGAAAAATGGTCAATGCAATAGCAGACATGGCATAAGTCCAACTCCTTCCCAAGAGCAGGTTATAATCCAAAGTTACATCAATCACCTCTACCTCAACAGACATCACTTTCCCTGTTAGCTTAATTTCAAAAGCCGGTAGGATACCATGTGGACAGAATGAACTTCCATCGAAAGCGGTAAGTAGGGTGTTTGACGGAACCAGCTCTGGGGACCCAAGAGCTTTCCAACAAGACAAGGACATAACACATGTAGAAGCACCCTCATCGACAACTGCCCTTCCAATGGTCTTTCCATCATGGATGACATCTATCAATAAGGATACATGGTAAGGTAGGCAAATTTTGACATCAGACAAGTGAAATTTCGCCATGAGACTTGATGAGTCCATACTGCCTAAGGCTACTAAGAGTGCATCTCGCTGGGTGGGAAAACACTGTAACACCTCTAAAGCTGACATTGCACAAGGTGTCTGGGCTAAGTCTTCAACTACGGAGTAGTTGGATGCATCGCTAGCATTAGGATTATGCAAGGTCTTCTTAAAGACACCTTTCAGTATCTTGGGCATAGTTTCGATAGGTTTCTCAATCGTGAGAGGGTTAGAAGTTTCACCTATATAATTACCCTTCTTAGAGGTCTCTTTTTCATAGTTCTTATTCCTGGTCTGTAGCAAAGTTGAAGATTGAACCATGTTGATATAATTGGGGTCAGGGGAATTTGGAGTGCCCCCTGCTACATTTGAAGCTGAAGCTGAATTCTGTCCTTGGGGAAAAGGATCCTTCAGGACAGATGGTTATTGATCTTTTAACAACTTCTGGGCTTGTTCCATAAGGGGACAAAGATGGGTGAGGTGATCCTCATGGCACAAATTACATGAGAATTTCACCTTTTTCTTTTCTTTCTTACCCCCATTAGCATTTTTTGTGGGTTTCTGCTTATTTTGGTTTCCCTCCCCTTTATTTCCTCTCTTCTTTTTCCCACTAGGCTGCTAATTTCCCTTCTGAGAGGTCTATGCAAAAACTTTTGCATTTTGGGGTGAGGGGGCAGCCTTTGCTTCCTCCACCGTAGAACGTTTGATGGAAAAATGATGGAGCTGTTTGGCCAAAGATTCTACAGTGAGAGAGTTTACGGAACCAACCACACCATCGACATGGGGTCCAGGCTTAGGTTTCTCTACATCGTGGGTTGGCCTCAGTGCCTCAGGGATAATATCATACAAGATCCTAGACTGAGAGTAAATCAAATCTAATTGCTGGGCCCTGAGGATAGCTTATTCCTCATTCATCACTCCTGAAGTAGATATGTCCTTAGACATATAAAGCAATAGGGATTTAAGAAACCACTCTAATAAAAACTCAGGAGGAATAGTGGCTTTAATGAGGCTCTTTCGCCTCCTCCACTCTTGGATGTGATCTGAGATGTGGGTGGCCTTGTTCTGCATGAAGGTAGATAATAAGTCCATTCTGAAATTGTATCGGACCGGAAGCTGGAAGTGGCTAAGGAATGCATTAGCCAAGTCCCAAAAAATACTGAACGCAGCAGAAGGAAACTCAATGTACCATTTTGCTACAGTACTCATTAAGGTTATTTGGAACAACCTCAACCTAAATGAATCTTCATTCAGTGAGTTGGAATAATACCATAAATGAAAAGTGGTGGCATGAGCCCCAGGATCTTCACCAACTTTTCCTTCAAATTCTGGGATGTCCGAGAAAAATTCGATGGGGACAAGTGACCAGGAGGGATCATGCCTCACCAGGTCATTCATCAATTTAGACAAATCTAGCAAGTTTAACATTGCCAGAAAAAGAAGCTTAGGTCTAACTGGAGCACTAAAAGTACTAGAATGGGGATTAAAGGGACTTGACCCCAAATTCCCATATGTGAAGGTGGGGTTTCCCCCAGCCGTTGGTTGTGAAGTGGATGGGTTACTTTGGAATGGATTCCATCCGTAAGCCATAGGATTGTTGGTGTGAGGTGTAGTATAAGAGGTTCTAGATACCCCAGTCGAAACTGGGGTTTGAAATACAGGAGAAAGTATCCCTCTGCTAAACAAGGAAAAGGGGGAGCTCATGAACGGGGTCGAAACCAGAGTTTGAAAACCTTGATCATAAGGGTTAGTGTTTCCAAACTGCACCCCTACATAAGAGGGTGATGGGCCTACATATGGAGTGGATGGGGGAATGTGCCCCCCATTCAAAGGAAATCCTTGGACAAAAGCTGAGGATCCTGTCGAACCACTCTGGGCAGTGTGTGTGAAGGAGGTAGGAACTATAGGTATACTAGGAATCCCAATAACCATACCACCAGAAGTACCTGCTAGGCTTGTGGGAACCGGTGGTTGAACCACCCAGCTCAGTGGAGTTAAAGGCATAGTAGGTATTCTTGATATGGGGGCACTTACCAGGGGAGGTAGCACCCCTTCAGCTGGAGTGGCTAAGGTGGAAATAAAAGAGATTTCTCCTACAGTAGACATTATCCTGCCCACAGGGACACCAATCATGGGTGGATCAAAAGGATGAACCTGGATGATTACTGGATCGTTTAATTTAGTCAAGGGTGTATTAAAATTCCTTGCAAACTCGTCAGCCTGCAAGTCTTCTATCTCAACTGTGTTTAAATCAAAATATTTTTCCCTAAATTGTGGTTCACCCGAAACTTCACTGACTCTTATCGGTTCAAAAGAACCGTCTATTTCCAATATCCACCTTTGAGATGGAGGTGGAGGTGGAGGTTCCAATGTGATGAGAGGAGGAAGGTTTTGCAACCTTCATGACCTTCTGATAGGTTCATGATAGGTTGGTCCTCCATGATTGTAAATTTAACTATTCAAACCCTAATATCGGCTAAACACAGACAAACCACAGAGCAATCACTACAAAAATTCCTAAAGTCTCAATAGTCAACAAGGGTAAACGATATACTTTCCCGAAGAAAGCTAAAAGATAGTTTCTTGTCGTCCTTGAAGAGGTTCTTAGGCACAAGAGGAGGAATCACCCACCATCCTCCTACACTTTCAACAAGGGTTACCTTCCAAGCCCATCCAAGGTGAACTAGAAATAGCCTTTCGGTTTACCTGTGTATAAACCCTAGATGTCAAGAGACTAGAGGCTACCTTAACTATACCAACAGTCGCAAGCCTGATTTGTATGCATGGGTAGGGTAGCTAATCCCAAAACTCTGTCTAGGACAGAATCCCCATATGCGTAAAAACCCTGGTTTACATTTCGACAAGGAATCAGAGGGTTATCTCCTCAGTCCAATTCCTCCACGCGGCCTCGTGCTTGACTCCCATTTGAGAGGAGCTTCCCAGATACTATCGATAAAGAGAAGGATTTACCTATCGATTGGCCCACTATGTCTGAATTTAAATACTTATGGGGAGTTCACACTTCCTATCCCACAAGTCTAGCCTAAGCTAGTAGGTGTATGGCCCTAAAAAACAAAAGTTACTAATAAATTTTAATTATTGCGTTCATTTTAAGGGATATTTTTTACTCAGAAGGCAAGTGGAGTGAAAGACTATTGTGTTTTTTACTCGATAAGAAATGTAAAAAACCATAGGTGTATACTTCCAAAGCAAATTATCACTACTTAAAAAACAAGCTTCTCTTTTCTTTTTCTTTTTTTTTTTGTAAATGTAAACTGATGAAAATGCAACGATAAAGAGAACACTAAGACTATATTTTTGTATTTTTTTATATTATATTTAAAAACTAAAAACAAAACTATTGTATGTAAATCAAATGCAAAAGCTTCTAATGTTTTCTTTTCACTTTTCAAATTGCTCAAAGACTACTATGCACCTAAATGCACAATACTTGAGTATGCTTGAATAAACTAACTGTATAAAGTAAGCAAAGTGAAGTAAAAAAGATTAATAAAACCAAATATCAACCAGCTAAGGAAGACTTGGAACCCTAGCTTGGATAGACACAATGAATGGAAATCACTGAAATCAAATAAAGGCAAGTGGAAAACCAATACTATTCGAAAATAGAATGCGATATACAATGTCTAGAACCCTTATCACTAATTCAGACAACCAACACTTGAACCTATAACCCAATAGGAAAATCCACTTCAAATTGCTAATAGGAAGACAATCCAAACAATAAGAACTCAAGGGATTTACAAGAAAGCACAAGGTATGGCTAACAAGGTCATCAAAATCATAGTGCAATGCTCATAGTGAAGGCCACTTAACAAAACCAAATTTAGAGAAGGATAGGGACAAGCAAACCCTAATGTAAAAATTTTGTTGCTCAGGCTTGTACACAACTATGTACAAGGGCAACCCACGTACTATACGTGACTGTGCTATAGAGCGACCCCCGTACGCAGAACTCTGTACGCGACTGTGTATAAGAGCAACCCACGTACAAGAGTTCAATTTTTCAAAAAAGGAAAAATTATCAAGGAATTCAAAGCACCACTACAAATCTGAACCAAGACAAGACACCACACACTGAATCAAGGGAAAGACTAGGCACTAATCTACAGATTTAACCCACAATAGTCTGGGCTCCCCAGCGGAGTCGCCAGTTCTATTGTTCAATAATAAAAACCCTTGTAACATAGGGTTTGGGGTTACCAACTTACTTCTAAAACTTGTAGACAATCAGCTTTAAAGTACAGAAAAGAAATAGGAAGAAATGTTGGACTCACCTGATTACCGACGGTTGATCCAAGCTTTGTCTTCTCCTGCTCTGCTTCTCTCCAAATCTTTTAGGGATCCACCTCCTTCACCTAGAAAGAGCAAATTCTCCAAGTATGATCTTATACATGTATATATGATAGGTTAGATAAACAACATATATAGTGCTTAATCAAATAAATTCATCAACCATGATACATGAAAGAGACTCAACACAAAGTTGGAAGAAGAATTCTCTTTATTAACAATAAGTGAATGAGATAAGTGTACAACCCAACGCCTGAGACAAGGACTCCTCTGCAACCAAAGGACTCTAAGTTCTACTGCTCCAAATATTTCTGAAGATATACCACTAGCATAAATTTTCTCTCCAAATTGATTCTCCTAATGCCCTCCCCAAGGCCTCTATTTATAATTTTGGAAATAGAGCAGTTTCGAAGGTTGAAGAGGTTGAGACAGTTGAGATGGTTAATGATTAGGGCTCAACTAATCTGCATTAGTTGTGCTCTATATTTTGTAATGTCGAATGGATGTGTATGTGACTATTGATATAAGCAACCCGCATATGATACGCAAGTTGCTTTAAAGGAAACCCGCGTACAGATCTATACGCGGGTTGCAATGAGAATAGTCGCATACAGTATGTGGGTTGTCAACAAACATAGTCACGTATGTACGTGAGTTTCAATGGAGATAGTCACGTACCGCAATCAACACATAGAAAAATAAAATGGCAAGCTGATTGGAGGGTAAATGCATCTCATGTCATGCCCATCTATAGTGTTTAGGCAAACTTCAATTCTATAGTGTCCTTTTGTGTACCAACATAGGGAAAGTCAGCACTCAGATGGAGAAGTGCCATTTGGGTTGATAACAGATGGAAGAGCAGATCCTTCTATATGTGGATGAAAATGATTGCAAATGTTTCATCCAACTTATTAAGATGCTTCAACTTTTCAAGAGGTTGTTGTTCGACCTCTCTTCCCATGCTAACCTTGTATAGACCCTTTTTGTGCATGAAAACCTGCATATCATCCCTCCAATCAAGATAATTGAAGGGTGTGAGGATTCTGGGTGTCAAAGATCTTCAAAAAAATCTTCAATTTACCTGCAAAAAAACTTCAATTTGAATCAAACAAATTCAAACACTCTCCACTTCGACATGTGCACTTTATCTAGGTACATCACACCTGGATATACTTATATGGAGAGAATCCCGAGGGAGAAAGGAAATAATACTAGAATTTCGGTGGAACCCAATTGCTTCGGGTACCTCAATGGACATTTTTATGGTTTGAAGCTATCCCAGATACCTGCTTTGATACCATGTTAACTAGAATTAAGCATAGGATCTTCAGGCTTGCATCAATTCAATGAGAAAAGAAGGATGTAGAGGAGAGAAGAATTCAATTAAGACTGATCAATTACTCATGGAAAAATTGCACACACATGGAGAAAAAATTGGAAGAATGTCATTACATCCATTAAGTAGTATGAAATGTGTAATACAATAGTGTTACAAATAGGATTATTCGAATTAATAAGATAGGATTTAAATCTACCAACCTGAACAGACTCTATAACTAACTTGGTGTGGGAAAATCATGACTAGAGCTTAGTAATGCAAATCCGGACCACTAAAATGGTTCAAAACTAGTTGACTGATTGAGTTAGGTGAGAAAAGGAACCCTACTTTCCTCAAATAATGAAATGTGGCACTAGGATGACTGAGACTGATCTAACTGACGAGAATCATAGAATAACTGAACATAACTAAATACCTACTGGAGTCAACTGCTGGAGATTATTGGTGGCACTCAGAGTGGGTTCCTAAATTATAGAGATTGGTCCCTTGAGCTCCTAAACTCATGCAGTCCAGTGCTTTGAGTCTTAGGTGTCCCTCAGGCAAGTCCCCCACACACTAGTGAAGTGATAAGGAACTCCTATGTTAGGAAAACAAAAACAGATTATGGTGTTCAATGGAGTATTAATTAATAATCCCAACACCCTAGTTAGTTAAATGACTTTTCATTGTTTCAGTTGTCTAGAATTGCACTAGTGATTCTTTACTGGTGATTTTCCCAAAGTTAGTTATGTATTGAGTCATGGGACTCAAAGAACTCCTAGAAGATTCGAATTTCCTTCTTTGTTTTATGGATGTATTACATAAATATTAATGAATATTATGTCCATGTATTGTTGATAATTGAGTGTTCCATCTATTCTTAATTTCACTATGCATGTTTAACAATTTTAACATTGTAACTCCTCCTCCTTCATTCTTCTTTCAATGTAAGGTTTATAATTTTACATGGTATAATAGCTCTATAGATCTATTTTACCTTCAAATTGATATTTTTATGTAGGTACAGTGAATAATTCAATATAATTAAGTTTCCCTTATAGTTGCAAAATGGATAATTCAATTGGCTTGACACCAAGAATCATCACCCCCTTCAATTACCTAGATTAGAGGGTATATATGCAGATAGTGTTGTGCAACAAGGGTCTGTATAGGGTTACAAAGGGAAAGGAGCTTGAACCCCAACAAGCTTTAGAGAAATTGAAGTACTTGAACACGTTGGATGAATATGTTTTTTGTGTATTCATATCACCAGGCCGTTTCTCTTCCATCTTGATAGATTAAAAACCACAAGAAAATTATGGTAGAATACTAAATCATTGTCTGGTAAGAAGTATGAGCTAAGATGACACATTTTGGAGAAAGAATTAATTTCTCTTCAACCCAGCAATTTTGAAACCATCTAGTAGTTTCCACCAAATTCAAGTCTTTATCCATGTAGTGTAAACAATGTGGAATTGACAACAAGGGTGAGCAATTGGTGTTATCCATTCAGAGAAATCTTAACTCTAAAATTTCATTTTTTGTTTCCTCCTTCCACTTCGAGAGAGTGACAACCCAAAACTAGTGAATCCGTACACTTGATGCATTCACTTAATCCCTTATCTAAGAACAATATAAGTTGATCCAAATGGGATTACTAAAATCTTCCGAGAATCAAGCTCTTTTGGTTGGGGAGTCTAAGGATGCACAAGAAAAGGGGAAGCAAAAGGGGAAGGACAAGAAAAACACTAAAACCAAACCAAAGGAGAATCTTAATCCTTCATATGCAACCTCAGGTTCCAATAAGGACAAGCATAAGAGGTTTGAAAATACCAAGTGTCCATATTAAAAAAAGGAAACCATCCATAGAATATATGTATGAAGAAAAATATAGATCAAATGTCCAGACTGGTTCAACATAATAACATTTCCCTCTTTGAAGGCACAAGAAAGACTGATTTTGGAAGCAATATTGATGATCATGAGATATGCCATGCATTGAAGTATGGATTTTCACAATCACAAGCCCTCCTCATTGATTCAAGAGACTCTAGCCACATGGTTTCCTACAAAGAATCATTTCCTTCTCTAGAACTAATTAGTAGTCCTAGCATACACATTGGATATGATTCTAAAATCCTAGCTATTAGGAAGGGTTCAGTTCAATTCAAGCAAGAGTGTTCAATAATGTTCTGTATGTTCCCTCCTTAGTAGAAAATTTGTTGTTTATTTATCAAATGACCGACACCAGTTCACTAAATAGAGTTGTTTTTTAACCTAACATAGTTGATATATGAAATATATCTACTGAAAAGATGATATCTAAAGGTGCTACAAACCATTCCTTTAAGGCATATGACTTCTCACTCTTTTTAGCATACTCACATCAAAGTGTCGTATTGACCCATGCCAATGAGACAAGTAGAATATGGCATGAGAGATTCAACCATCTAAACTTCAAATACCTCTAGTAGTTTCACAATGAAGAAATGGTTGAGGGATTTTCTCTCATCAAGTCCTCTCAAGGAATCTGCAATGGCTTCCTAGTAGGGAAGCATCCATAGCGAAAGTATGATTTTGGGAAGGAAAGAAGAGCTTGTTCCACAATTTATTTGAGACACAATGATGTCTCAGGACCAATGCCTACAAAATCTATGAATGGATCCAATTAATTTCTGACCTTCATTGATTACTACCGTCCAAGTATTGTTGGATCTACTTTATGAAGAAGAAGTGAGAGGTGTTTGAGACCTTCAAAGTCTTCAAGTCCTTAGTTAAGAAAAATGTTGGGAAGAATATCAAAGAACTCAAATCATACAATGGAGGAGAGTACATCAAAAGATAGTTTTAGCCATTATGTGCTTAAAAAGGAATTCATTTACAACATTCAGTGCCATACACACCACAAAAAAAATGGTGTGGCTAAGAGGAAGAATTGGTCATTGAAAGAGATGGCCACATGTCTGCTTGAAGAAAGGGATCTTCTACCATATATATGGGATGAAGCAGTGAACTGTTCTTCATACATATAGAATAGGGTACCTCACAAGTTATTGGTTTGGGTCACTCCATTCGAAGCACTGATGGGACATAAGCCTAATGTCTCACATATGATGGTTTTTGGCTCCAAATACTGGGATAAAATCCCATCTAACAAGAGAAAGGTATTCAAATACCAAAGTAGCAAATGCATTCTGTTAGGGTATGTAGATGATGAAAAATATTACAAGTTGATGGATATTGAAATGAGGAGATGCTTCATAAAGTGGAGTGTCCAATTTAATGAAGATCCATTAAATGATCTATAGCCAGTTGAACTTAAAGGTATAACTACTCTACCTACACCCTTTTCATATAATGAAGTTTCTTCGAATGATTCAGGTTCAGAATATGAATATGAGGATCAAGAGGAACCAGATCTTGATATTGAGTATGATGATCAAGTAGATCTAGATCCATATCCAGCTCCTTCTCCAAATCCTAGGCCTAAATGGGATAAAAAACACATTGAAGTCATTGGGAACAATTTTGGGGATTCATCTGACTGAAGGAGAACTATATCTCAATTTCAAGATGAGAACCTTACACTATGTCATACAATCCACTTCTCCCAAAGAGGTGCTACATGATGTTGGGGAAAGATCCACAGTCCTACAAATAGGTTTTCCTTGATCCAAGGTTGTGGGTATCCATGGATTAGGAATATGAATCACCATAGAACAACAAGACATCGGATCTTGTGACCTTACCCCCAGGGAAAAAACTTGTCTAGTGCAAATGGATATATAAAACCAAACTAGCATATGATGAATCTACTACCAAATAGAAGGCTTGGTTATTTGCAAATGGGTATTCACAAGTTCATGAGTTGGACTACAACAAAATAGTCACCCCTATTGCAAGAATGGATTCCATAAGGATGGTTTTTTCCATTGCACCTTCGAAGAAATGGGAGTTAAATCGCATGGAAATGAAGAATGTCTTCCTCCATGGTGACTTGGAAGAAGAGATCTACATCATAAAACCTGAGGGGTATAATAAACATTCTTTCTTGGGTATGCAGACTAAGGAAATCATTGTATGGGATCAAGTAAGTCCCGAGGGCATTGTATGCCAAAATGCATGCCTTCTTACTATCACATAGGTTTGAAAGGTGCAAGTTTGACTGCAATGTCTTCATGTAGTAGAAGGGAGATTGCTTATTGTTTATTGTATTTTATGTGGATGACTTGCTCATCACCACCAGTAACTTCTGGATTGAGGGAAATCAAGTCAGGCTTGAGCAATTCTTTCTCCATGAGATATATAGGGATGATGAGGCATGTTATTGACCTTGAAGTGAACCAAAAATATTTGGGGATCATGATTTCACAGTCCATACACATAGGTGATTTTATCAAGAGGTTCCATATCACTAATTTCAAAGTATCATCCTTGCCATTCCTATTTGACATTAGATTAGAAGAAGGTGGTTCCACTCCCTTGATTGATAACACTCTCTACATAGAATTGATTGGTATGTTATTTTACTTTAATCATTCAATACCAGACTTGTCATATGTTTTTAGTGTTGTTTCTAGGTTCATGCAAGAGCAACATGAGTTGCATTGGAGGGAAGCAAAGCACATCGTGCATTATGTATAAGGTACTAGAGAGTTTTGTATTCATTATTCTACCAGTGCTCAGCTAGATTTGGTTGGTTTTACTGACTCATAATGGGATGGAGACAATACTTACAAAAAAATTGCAATGGGGTTTTTTTCATGGTGCAATTAGGACCAATTTTCTAGTTAAGCAAGAAGCAATTATATCTTGCACTCTCTTCAGCTAAAGCAGAGTATCGCAAGGCTGTGAATGCAGTTATTCAGGTAGTTTGGTTACATGGGATTTTGACAAAGTTTAGCATTCACACTTCTCCTTTAGTATAAATTTTATTTTATAATCAAAGTGCACTTAAAATTTCTAGTGATCTAGTACAAAAGCAACAAAGAAAACACATTGAAGTCCGCATGCACTATATCGAGAAGCTAGTGCACAAAACAGCCATCACATTGTATTACTGCCTTATAGAGGAGTAGGTTGCAAACGTTTTTACAAAGTATTTCACTGAAAGGATAACTTTTTATATTACATCTCTACCTGGTGTAAAGGCTTGATCCAGTTCCCTACTATACATTTTTAGGGGGGGGTCCGATGATTTTTTCCCCATTTCCTCATTTATTGAGTCGTTACTTTTTTAGTTTTGTATGGGTGGAATTTAGTCTCATTTTCCAAGGATCAGGTTGTATAACTTTGGATTAAGGGGGGGTGTTAGGATTATTGTAATATTCCCTTATCCACCATAGTTTATTTGATCATTTTCCTAGATTAGGAATATGTTGTCACTTCATTAGTGTCATGGAGAATTTATCTAGGTCCCACCTACCACTTGATGCACCCTCATGCATCATTTTAGTAGATCCAAATACCAATCCCTAGATTTTAGGAGACTACACTGAGTTCTGAGAGTACCACCTTTAGTTCCATCTTGTCAGTGTTGAGTCATGATCCAATGAACCACATCCAATTAACTCGCATATAGTTATGCACCTTCTTTGCATGATTTGAGGAATAAGGTTCCTTTTCTTACCTACCATGGTCAGTTAACTGACTGTTAGTTGCTTTAGTTGTCTAGAGTTGCACTAGTGAGTCTTCAGTGGTGATTTTCCCAAATTTAGTCATGTCTAGATTCATGGGATTTGAATCACTCCATAGGATTCGAATTTACTTCTTTTTTATTTTGTATGTACTACATACACATTAATTAATCTTGTGTCCATCTATTGCTTCTAATTTAGTGTTCCATCTATGGTTAATTTCACCATGCATGTTTAACAATTTCAACATTGTAATTCCTCCTCCTTCATTCTTCTTTCACTGTAAGGTTCTATTCGTCCTAAAAATCTTGTGGAATTGATAATCTTATAATATCAACTTGAAAACATTCTCTTAAATGTGAATAACCATAACAAATTCAGTGGAATATGCTCAAAAAAAAACTCTAGGACTCAACCTAAGCATGTGTGAAGACACATAAGTATCATAATCAGTTACATGGTCAAAGTGATTTAAAGAGAAATTTTATATCCTACCTTGATAAATGCCAAATTATTGAGGGGGTTTTGGGTTTTTGAATGTGAACACATTTCCCATTTTTGATACCATATTGTTTTATCAACTATAGTACGAGCATTTGGGTGATTTTATCTAAAAGAAAAAAAAGAGACAACATGTGGTATTGTTACTATACGAGAGTTTAAACTTCAACAAAAGAAACAAAGTGCCACTACTTGGAATCGCAAATAAATTTTGGCTCCTTTTTTAATGTCTTCCACTACATAAGGTATTAAAGTGGGGAGAATAATTAAGATCCTTAAAGAAGGATGGTGCAGACAATAGGCATATTTATTCTGTAAAATAATACGACTATTAATCATAGTTACTCCCTGGAATTTATTTTAACCATTAGTTGTTTCTATTAAGGTTTCATAAGAATCTTTATTGAAAAATGTTGGTGCTTCTTAGCTTCCTTGGATATTTAAAGGATTGATTGTTTTTACCAGCAAAATAAACCATCATTCCAATGTTATTTGATATTTGTTATCTATAGGATAGGGAGGTGAATCTTGCTCCTAGTAATGCATAAGTTTCAACATCCCTAGCCTGTTGATATATCTATTTAATAATCACTTAAACTGCACGAAAATATGGAGGGATGCAAACATGGAGTGATAAAACTATAAACGCACATTATCACAATACACACTGTTAATGCAAAAAATTGCTCAACTAGCCTAAACTATATACAAACACCATTTCCCTATCATTTTCCCTCATTTTTTACCTCAATACCTATGTTTTACCCTTAATGTCTTTCAAAAATCTCAAAAAAACATTAAAAAGAGGTTTAAAACCCAAAAAATGGCTTAAAAACCCAAAAAGGGGCTTAAAACCCCAAAAAAGAGCTAAAACACAGAAAAGGGGCTAAAAACCCTAAATACGGTTTAAAACCCTAAAAGAGAGATAACGCCAAAAAATCATTATAAAAATAGGGTGGAGGTCCCCATCAACAAGATTCGAATCCCCTTTTTTCCATTATTCAAATCAGTGAGTACATTGAGAACCCACTCTTCTCAAAATACTCACACCATCCAACCATCATTTGATAGCCACACCATTCCCCATCATGTACTCTTATAGCTCAAAATGACACATCTCTGCCTGTGACCACTTTCCTATGTTTTCATTGCATGTCGACACTACATGAAAAATCACTGAAAAAACACCTAAATTGGAGGACCCATATCTTGATTTTTGTAACTCTGTTTGATCACATCTTTACACTATTGGAAAGGTATTTCAGTTAGCTAAAACTTTCTAGAACACACCAAATTATGAAAATTCTTAGAAATACCCTAAAAATGAGTTTTTTGTGTGTATGCGACTTTCCTTAAGGCAAACACGCGTACGTACGTGACTTGCTCTATATAATACCCATGTACATACGCGACTTGCTATATATAATAGTCACATATGCCTTATGTATGTGAATTTATGTATTGGAAACCCACGTATGCCTCCTCATGTACGTGACTGTTATTTCTGCAACCCGCGTATGCCTCCTGAAAATGTCAAAAAACACATCTTTTGAATTTCGGGTAGTCTAGGTAGTTATACAACCGACTCCTTCAGTTGTAACTACTTTGTCTTCACCCCTAACTCTTCCTTAAGCATATAAATAGAGGTAGGGAGGTCAATGATAGGGGGACTTGAATCTTTGCATTGTTATGCTGGAGGATTTGGAGCTCTCTTTGCCCACACCTTTGCCCTAGAAGCATTCTCCTTGTGCTGCAGAGCTTGGATGCTGAGTTCCTTGGAGAAGAGAAGCAGCAGAACCAGATCAAGGTTTCATGAGGTGCCGAACTTTAAGAGAAGGTATACTTTTACTTGTTTTCAAGATTAATAAATATGTGATGTCCTTCTTCTTCCCAAATCATTGTTCAATGTGTGATTCAATCTCTATTTATGATCATATTATGATGTTAATCAGATTATTATTTCATGTTTATTTTATTAGCATTGCTTTATATGTGGTCATATTGGTTTGAGGAAGGTATAATTCATTTTGCAAGTCTCTTGGAGCAAGAGGAGCAAGAGGAGCAACAAGAGGATTGAAGGGCTGCTTGGATCAACCTTCATTTGGCTAAGGTATGAACCATTCTAATATCTAAAACTTGCGTGTATTGACTTGCAGAACCATTTGCATCCACCTTTCAACCCCAGTATGTTGATGGCCTCTTAAACCCTAGCCATAGGATACTTTCCTTTACAACAGAACTGGCGACTCCACTGGGGAGAGCCTTGTCTGGTTGGGGTTTCTCTATCTTTCTTTCAGTCTTTTGCATTGTTTCAGGTCCTTCTTGCCACTTAGGAACACTTTATAAGTCTGATAGCCCACTTCCCCTGCCTTCCTAAGGCATTTTTTGACCTTTTTTGGAATATTTTCCACCCATACGCGACATGCAGACTGAACAGTCGCGTGTCTGGTTTGGTACACGCAAATCTCTATATTTCGAACCCGCATATGATACGCAACTTTTCAATGGTACAACCCACGTGTGCTTGTACACGCGACTTTCTATATTGTCAACCCGCGTATGACACGTGGCTTGTCAGTAGTGAAACTCGCGTATGCCCCTTTAAACAGTGTTTTTTCCTCTTTTGTGATTTTTCTTCTGTTTGAAGGTTGCCTGGTAGGTCTTTTGGGGTCCTCTATAGGTGCATGACTCCAGGGAGTTAGTACCATCCCTTTTGGTTGTTCTTTATCTATGTGGTAATCCTTTTTATAGCTTTAGGGTTTGTTCTTTGCTATTTTCCCCCACCTCCTTTGCTTGGCATGATTTTTTGGCTTATGTTTCTGGTCAACCTCTGTTAGTGATCTTTTTCTGAGTTCAGAATCTTGTTGGTGTTGGTTTCCTTCTTCTTTTGTTGGTTAACTTCACCATGCCAAAGTAGTTGACTTGTCTCTTATGCAAGCCTTCCTTCCAAGTAGGGTTTATATTGACTTTAGTTCATTCTATAGTTTGTTTGGTGGTTGTATAGCAGAGTTCCTTTTGCTTGGTTCTTGTTATATGCATAATTTTGTTTGTAGGTAGTTTTTCTTTTGCATTTATAAAAGAAAAATAAAAAGAACATATACTTGTTTTTACTGCTTTTCCCCCCACCTCCTTCTTTGGATTGATCTTGTTGGACAAGGTACTGAGCAACCTCTGTTTGTATGTTTAGATTGATTATTGGGACTTCTTGACCTTCGTTTATATCAGTCTTATTTGCTCGGTCTCTTCATTCCAAAGTTTTTGGATTGTTTACCTTTGTGAGCCTTCCTTTCAAGAGAGGTTGATATCCAACTTTACGGAAACCTAGGGTTTGTTTGTGGGGTGTAGATTAGTTGTCTATTTGCTTTGCTTACAGTACTTGCTTGCATTTAGACTGTTTTTTCTTTTGCATTTATAAAAGAAAAAGACAAAAACACATGTTTGCTTTATATGCATATAGATTAGGTTTTTAGTCTAGATTGCATGGCATATCATTGTTTTTGAAAAATAAAAAATAAAAAAGAAAATTTTCTTTTGTGGATTTCAAATTTCTATTTCAAAAAGAAAAAAGAGAATACTTTTTGCTTTTTGCATTTCATTTCTCTTTGCTTAGTCATTTCGTTTCAACTTTGAGTCAAAACACCACATAAGTTTCATGCCATTTACCCTCTGACTAAAAGCAACCCTAAAAATAAACGATATAATTTTAAAATTATTAGTAAGTTTTATTTTATAGGGTCATACACTAATTAGCTCAGGCTAGACTTGTGGATTAGGGAGTTTCAACTCTCCACAAGTGTTTAAATTTCAGACGTAGTTGGCCAATCACTAGGTAAACCCTTCTCTATGTTGATTGTATCTGGGAAGCTCCTCTCAAATGGGAGTTAAGCACGAGGCCGCGTGGAGACTTGGATTGAGGAGATAACCCTCCGATTCCTTGTCAAAGCATAGACCAAGGTTTTCGCGCATATGGGGATTCTGTCTTAGACAGAGTTTCGAGCGTTGCTACACTTCCCATGCATACAAAATAGGCTTGCGACTGTCCCCCCAAACTATCAATATAGTTAAGGTAGCCTTTAGTCTCTTTGACATCTAGGGTTCATACACAGGTACACTGGAAGGCTATTTCTGGTTGACCTTGGATGGGCTTGGAAGGTAACCCCGGTAGAAGGTGTGGGAGGGCGGTGGGTGATTCCTTTGCTTATGCCTAAGAACATCTATAGGGATTCCAAGTAACTGTCTATCAGCTTTCTTTTGGAAAGCGTATCTTATACCTATTTGTCTATTTGGCTTTAGGAATTTTTATTGAGTGCTGTGTGGTTTGTCTGTACTTAGTGTGCCTTTAGGTGTGTGCTTTGTAATTTTGGTTGCCTATAAACATCATACTTTGTATCCTAGTTTGAAACTATGGCTAGCACCCCTTTGAACACCAACAAAGAGATCCCCATGCTAGGAACTCCTTGTATTATTCCTCTCACAGGGAATGTTGGTGTTCCCTTGATGGCCACCCTGAATCTACCTGGATTCACCCTAGGGCTACCGGTGTGGTTGTTTTCCACTCCAACTATCCTGAATGCTCTTGATGCTTCTCAAGTAAGCTCCTTATATCAAGGGCATCAAAACACTACTTCCCCTTCACCTGTAGTTGATTCTCCTCCTCCTTCTACCTCATGCGGTGAAATTACTGATACTAGTAACCGCCAGTCTAAAAGGAGTAAAAGAAGGAGAAATAGGAAGAAGGCACATAAGAAAGGGGGCACCCATTCAACTTATGCAAGTCGAGTTGAACCTCACCACCTAGCCTCTGCAGTTCATGCTGGGGGCACCTATCCAACCTCTGCAGGTCATGTTGGATCTAAGCACTCAACCTCTGCAAGTCAAGTTGATCTTTACCATCCAGCCTCTATTGATCATGCTAGTGGGATCCTTCCAACCTTTCTAGGTCATGTTGGATCCATTCTCTTAGCTTCTGAAGTTCATGTTGAAGGCACCCATTCAACCTTTGATGTTCAAGTTGAACCTCCCCATCCAACCTCTGTAAGTCATGTTGGATCCATCCACCTAGCCTTTGAAGTTCATGCTGGGGGCACACACTCAAATGCTGCAAAGCATGTTGATCCTAACCATTCAGCCTCTGTAGTTCATGTTGGTGGTGCTTGTCCAACCTCTGCAAGTCATGTTGGACCCACTCTCTCAGCCTCTACAAGTCATGCTGGGGGCAGTCTCTCAACCTCTACAAGTCATGCTGGGGGTAGTCTCTCAGCATCTATGGTTCATGCTGAAGACAATCCGTCAGCCACTATGAATCATGTTGACACTGTTGAAAGGACTATCTGTTTAAAAAACAAGCCCAATTTTCCTTGTAAGCTTTGTGAGGGAGACCACCTTACTTATAAATTCCCTTCTATCATGGAGGTGCGAAGAGTTTGGTTTCATGGTCATCCCGTTTTTGAACATTCTGAATCTTTTCAACAACCAAACTCTCTTAGTCAGGTTGGACCCAATCACCTGGCCTCTGGTTTTCATGCTGGGGGAAAAATCTCATCCTCTGTAGGTCATGTTGAGAGCAAACAGTCAGCCACTGCTAGTCCTATTGACACCGTTGAGAAAACCAGTCATTTGAAGTGCAAACTTAAGTTCCCTCATAAGTTATGCGAGGGAGATCATCTTACTCACCAGTGCCCTGCTATCGTAGAGGTGCGAAGAGTGTGGTCCAATACTCAAGAATTTCCTTCTCCTGAACAACCTATAGTTTCTCAACAACCCACTCAACCTTTGGTTGATCAAGTGGTCGAACAAATCTCAAATTTGGTCGATCCCACTCTTCTTTCAGAGAGTGATCCTGATGTGATTGAACCAATGTAATCTTTGGTCAATCCCACTCTCCCTTCGAAGAGTGACTTTCATGAAGTGGTTGAATCAATTCCATTGTCGATCAATCCCACTCTCCCTTTGGAGAGTGAAGTGTCTACTAGTCACATTTTCTTCACTGCCAGTTCAGAACTTACTGAACAAGGGGCACTGAACTCTCTTTGGATCAACCCCCACCAAGCTCCCAGATTGCTTCCTTTGATTGGGATAGCCTAGTTGAGCTGCGCCTTCCTTCTGATGCACCTTTCCAGATAAAGGTCAAAGTTGAATCATACATGATTGCTCATTGTATTGTTTATGAAGGAGCCTCAGTTAGTATTTTTTCTACTCGTGCTTGGTGAGGCATGGGATCTCCCAGCCTTGTGTCGACTGCTAGCCATTTACTGGCATTTGATAGAATAACTTGTATAGCCTTGGGAATTCTTTCTCAAACACCTGTTACATTGGGTGGGAATACTGTCTTAGTTGACTTCATGGTGATAGAAGACCCCTTGGACTTCAATATGCTCCTTGGACATGATTATGTCTATGCCATGCAATCTGTGGTGTCAACATATTTTTATGTGATGTACTTTAATCGTGGTGAAGAAATTGTCACTATCGATCAGTTGGATTTTCTTGATCTGTCTCTTGACCCGACTAGAGACCAGGTCTTTCCTTTATTTATTCCTAGTGTTTTTATATACACTACCCTGCCACAGGTGAGCTATGTGGCTTCTTATCCTTTGCGTTCAATTGCTACTAAGAAGCAACCTCTGTTTTCATGCTTACCTTCTCGGGACTTGGTCCCAGCAGTTGACCAGGTGAGCCATCCTATACAGATTGTGGAGTCTACTCTCCACTCTATTGATCCATTTGAAAGTTTAGATATGTATCCTATCTCGGATGATCTCCTTCCTTTGGATGAAGTCTTCCTAGAGTCTTTGATACAGTCTGACCTTCTTTTGGATGTCAGTTCAGTTGTGACTAAGTCTAACCCTGATTTTCCTAGTAACCTTGATTGATCTCCTTCTATTGGTCTTGTTGAATCTTCGAACTCTCCCTTTGATCAGCAAGTCAGTGATCCTGATGAGTTTGATTTTTCTTATGAATTTTTCAACTCCTGTGATACTGAATTTGTTACTGCAAACTATGTATCCCTTGTTGATTTTTGCTCTCCTTCTGATGTTGATATTACTGATTATAAACCCTCGATCCTTGGTGCTATAGAATCTTCTTTGGTCAATTCTTCCTTGAATTTACCTTGTATAGAGGATAGCAAAGTCACATGTGTTTCTACCAAAGTGACCTGCATCGAATCTTTTCTTCTGAATATGATTCTGATGTCGTTGTTTCTTGGAGACAGGATCTTTAGTTGGATTCACAACTATTTACTGTCCTTGTCTTGTTGTTCAAGTTGTAACTGGATTTGCATGTGCCCTGCTCGTGCTTATGAACCTGATGCAAGCTTCCATGCTTTTAGCTCATTGTATAAGCCCTCATCTTTGTTCTCATTATCGCCCAGCCTTGTATCATTTTTCCTTTGCAAATTGACACCTTTTACCTTGAGTAGACATTCCCCAAGTGTCCTTATCTTTCTCACTTTCCTTGCATTATGCATCGGTTTGTTCCTTGCGCTTGGAACTAGTTTCGCCTACCTATGACACTCATATCCTTGCATTTAGAGCATTCTTTCTTCTCTCCTTTGAGCTCGTTAAAAAACAGTAAGGAGGTCGCGAGTTGAATTTTCTGGACTCGTTAAAACTTCACGGGAAAGATATTGAGTTTCTTTAGGCCCAAGTATAACTCCTCAAAATAAACTTGACTACCGAGTAAACTTGTCCATTTAGGCTCGTTAAGAATATGTTAATGGGCATCCACATTGGTCGTAGGTTATCTCTTTCTTGGACCATGTGGAATAATAAGAGAAAGGAACACTCTCTTTTCTTCAGAATTGAGAAGAGTATTCTCAGGCATAGGTTTATCACTTTTCCGGACCTGAGGGACTAAACTTACAGAAAAGGAACCCCCGATATGAGCTTAGTTTTCTCTTTTTCGTGCTTTGGGCCATAACATGAAAAAGATTACAAGTGTACTTTATGTCTTTGTCATGGTTGTTAAACCCTAAAGAACAAATCATTGAGTTTAATGTTGTAAGCCCCATTTCTTGTAATCAAATGGATCTTTCCAAGTGATATTCCCTTCCTTCACACTCATAAAACTGAGGCTATATGTTGCTTTTGAAGGAGCATTGGGTAGGTGGTAATTTAACCTTTTTCGGACCTTTTTGACTAAATACAAAAAAGGTGCGCCTTACTTCTTCAGAAGCTAAGAGATTTCTTTTGTGGTTTGTTTTATACTTTTCTGACCTCAGGAGACTAAATTGGATGAAAAAGCACCCCCCTAGAGTCTTCTTTGGAGTTTTCAGACTCTCTAAAATATGAAAACACCGTCGAGCATGTACTAGTTTGGGCTCGTAAAATCCACAAATCAGTGCTTTATCAAGCATTCTTCTTTCTTTTCTTCGAGCTTGCCAAAAATGAAGATGGTCCCGAGTTTTCTTTCTTGGACTCGTTAAACCTTTACAAGAAAGAGGGGAAGGGAATTTCATTCACGTGTTTTTTACATCATGGCAGCAAGTCTTGTTTCCTTGAACAAAGCACCAATTTTGAGTCTATCAACAGTTGGGTCCTAGTTTTTTGATCTTATCCCGATTCAAAGTTTTAACTCCTCCAGTTGGTTTCTTTTCCAATTATATGGGGAATCTGTCAATGTCTCCTACATTGCAGATTTGTTTCATTGGTCCTTTTGTGTCAAAAGCTGCCTAAGTCACTTTTTTGTCGTGCTCACTGTTCAAGGATTAAACCTTTGTCTTCCATTCTACAATTGACTTGACCTTTTGTGTCGGCCATTCCTTGGTATCAATTCATTACATCATGTATTCAGTGGTCCTTGTTGTGAAATTCAGTACCAATTCGAGACCCAATTAGTATTTGATTTACCTCATGTTGGATGATGAAGGATGCCTTAATTCCTTCCTTCCAACGGATCTCTTCCTATCAACTGCAACACATCTTGCTCTCAGAATGATATTTAGAGTTTTATGACAGTACCTTGGGGATTGCTGTCATTAGTGGAAATTTCCCTCGCTATTGGGTAGTGGGAATACCTTAATGTCTCATACTTGATGGATTCTTCAAGTGTTCAACTTCAAGTCCTTGTATTCACACTTGTTAGAATGTACTAGGTACCTTGGGGACCATTTTCATTAAGGGTGGTTTCCCTTGCGTTTGTTAACGGTTCTCATCATTGACCAATAATCAAATGGTTTCCTCCATGTTCGACTTCAGCTCTTTTATTTTCATGGTTAGGATTCATACCTTTTTTGGGCGGTTTGGATTGAAGACCTTGGGCCGATAGTAGCATCATCATTTTGTTATTTCCCAAGTTGCACAAGACCTTGTTATATTTTATATGACATTTTGCTGAGACATAGATCCACCTTGTATTTTTGTGGCTATGATCGATTGTTGAGTATGGATCCACCTTGTTCATTTGTGGCCATGAATCCTTTAGATTTTATATGGTGCACTTTTGCATATTGAGCGACCATGATAGTTTCATCAGTTATACATATGTTGGATCCACCTATATCTTTATGGAGATGTTTTGTATATGGACTTATATGTCCTAGAGATCAGTTTTTTCTGACATTTATCTCTCTTTTAGGTACCTTTGTTCAAGCCTTTTGATCTTGGTTTCTCTACTCTCTCCATACTCAGCTCTTTCCTTTATAATGTATTTCGGCTATCATCTTCCCCTATAACCTCATACATTAGGGGGCATTTGTTATAGCTGAAAATGACACATCTCTGCCTGTGACCACTTTCCTATGTTTTCGTCGCATGTCGACACTTCCATGACGACACTTCATGAAAAGTCACTGAAAAAAACCTAAATTGGAGGACCCATATCTTGAGGTTTGAAACTCCATTTGACCTCATCTCTACACCGCTAGAAAGGTATTTTATTTAGCTAAAACTTTTCAGAAGACACCAAAGTCTGAAAATTCCTAGAAATACCCTAAAAATGATTTTTTTGTGTGTGCATGACTTTCCTTAAGGCAAACACGCGTACATACACTACTTGCTCTATATAATACCTACATACGTATGCGAATTTCTATATATAATAGTCGTGTATGAATTATGTATGTGAATTTCTGTATTTGCAACCCACGTATGCCTCCTCGTGTACACGACTGTTGTTTCTGCAACCGGCGTACACCTCCTGAAAATGTCAAAAAACATGTCTTTTGAATTTCGGGTAGTTTGGGTAGTTATGCAACTGACTCCTTCAGTTCTGACTACTTTGTCTTTGCCCCTAACTCTTCCTTAAGCATATAAATAGAGGTAGGGAGGTCCATGAGAGGGGGACTTGAATATTTGCATTGTTATGTTGGAGGATTTGGAGCTCTCTTTGCCCACACCTTTGCCCTAAAAGCATTCTCCTTGTGTTGCAGAGCTTGGAGGCTGAGTTCCTTGGAGAAGAGAAGTAGAAGAACCAGATCAAGGTTTCCTGAGGTGCTGAACTTGAAGAGAAGGTATACTTGTACTTGTTTTCAAGATTAATAAAGATGTGATGTCCTTATTCTTCCCAAATCATTGTCCAATGTGTGATCGAATCTCTGTTTATGATCATATTATGATGTTAATCAGATTATTATTTCATGTTTATTTGATTAGCATTGCTTTATATGTTGTCATATTGGTTTGAGGAAGGTATAATTCATTTTGCAGGTCTCTTGGACCAAGAGGAGCAAGAAGAGGATTGAAGGGCTGCTTGGATAAACCTTCATTTGGCTAAGGTATGAACCATTCTAATATCTAAAAATTGCTTGTATTTACTTGCAGAACCATTTTCATCCACCTTTCAACCCCAATACGTTGATGGCCTCTTAAACCCTAGCCATAGGATACTTTCCTTTACAACACGTACGTTGAGGTATCCTTCGTAACATACATCCTGTGGAGAGGCGGCCGGTATCCAAATATCAAGGCACGGTGGCCCACTTTCAAACAAGGGTATAATATTCTTTCTTTTATTTTAAGTTTTAGCATAGTCGTCATTATTTTTTTATTGTTACTAATGTTATTTGTTTATTGTAGCTCTTCTTTCCATTTGAACTCTACCCTTCTATCCCTCTGACAAAAGGAAGGTGTTTTTCCATGTAGCCCACATGAAAACCAAACTACACACACATGAATCAATGCACTAATGTATACACATAGACTATAGCTCATTTCCCCTCACAAATCATGCCACATGCCTCCCACGATCCATCAAATTACAAATTAGAGGTTAAATGGTGATCAAGGCCATTTATGTTAGTTTAAAACTACATAGACAAAGAAAGGGATATTACATGTCATTGATGGAACTAAAATAGATATACCGGTGGCTAATAGAGACGATGGTTTCACCCAACTCTTCTTCGTGCTTGATATTGTGGAAGATATTTTGTCTAGTGTCCTAATTCAAGAATTGATCATGGAAATATTTTCCTTTTCTTTGGTACTAGTGGTTGAGAATTTGATCAAGATTTGGGATAGCTCTCTACTCCAAAACGAACCTTCTTGGAAAGTGAAGGTTTTTGGTTTTGGATTCCTTTTCCATATGTAATACAACTCAGTTGGGTGCACTATTATCATTCATCATTAATTCATTATTAAGCTATTAAATATATTTCCATGGGGGCTTCACTTGTTAACCAATATCCTATCACGTTAGTTCATATTGTGGGTTTTAAAATTATTAAAAATTGAACCAATATATTGCAGGTATTGGGGGATGAGGGGTTTAAGGTGGGGGTCGATAGGTGGGGGTCGGTAGGGTGGTTTTAAGGATTGAGGTATAAAAAGGGGTGGGGAGGAGGTTTTAAGTATTGGGAGGGGATTTCAACAAAAAGAGTTTGGGTCAATATCTCTGGAAATTAAGGGTATTCTTTAATATCCCATGATCGCACGTGCTATGTGAGATGTTCACTAAGTGAAGTCCCCGTGTATATTTCCTATATGGATTTCAATATTCTTTAAAGGGCCATATATTTAGTGTATTCTATGAATTAATATGCTTCTAATATACCATGATTTGGTGATAACCACTCTTCAAGTCAATCTTGGTAAATAATTTTTCTTCCCCACACTGCAGGCTGTAGGATTGCTCAGTCACAAAACCGACTGCCATGCCTTGCTCTGCCCAAGGCATTAACTAGCGCAACTACTCTTCTGGAAGAATTGAATGATTGACGACATAACAAGAAAAGGTAGATGATGGTTTATGGGCTCTCCCATTGACATATGGTCTCACCCTATTGGCTCAGGATTTTGACTAACTCCCCTCTCTATTCCTTCTGAAATCATGCCCCCATCTCTTTTGTTGCAGTGCATAACTAGTTGTGGTATTTTATTAATTGCATAGTTACATGATATATCAAAATATACTGTGCTTTACTTATCACTATAACCATTGGCATCAACCTTGATAGTCGATACACAAAACACCAAATCAATGGTAGGGCCTGGGCCTTAAGCTCCTTTCCATGATTAAATACAATATATACATCATGTACAATTTCAATACAATGGGGTCAAAACTGGGGTATTACACATGCACCCTCATGCATGAGTTTAGTAGATCCAAATACCAATCCCTATATTTTAGGAGACCACATTGAGTTATGGGTGTCCCACCTTTAGTTCCATCTAGTCAATGTTGAGTCATGATCCAATGGAAAACATTAAGATATATCTTAGTTAGTTATGCATATTGTTTGCATGATTTGAGGAATAAGGTTCCTTTTCTCACCTACCATGGTCACTTAACTGACTGTTAGTTTCTGTAGTTGTCTAGAGTTGCACTAGTGAGTCTTCAGTGGTGATTTTCCAAAAGTTAGTCATGTTTGGAGTAATGGGATTTGAATCACTCCATAGGATTTGAATTTACTTATTTTTATTATGTATGTACTACATACAAATTAATTAATCTTGTGTCCATCTATTGCTTCTAATTTCGTGTTCCATCTATGATTAATTTAACCATGCATGTTTAACAATTTTAACATTGTAATTCATCCTCCTTCATTCTTCTTTCAATGTAAGGTTCTATTCATCCTGAAGATCTTGTGGAATTGATAATTTTACAATCTCAACTTGAAAAAATTCTCTTAAATGTGAATAACCGTAACAAATCTAGTGGAAATTGCTCAAATAAAAACTCTAGCACTCAACCTAAGCATGTGTGAAAACACATAACTATCATAATTAGTTACATGGTCAAAGTGCTTTAAAGAGAAATTTGCTATCGTAACTTGATAAACACCCAATTATTGAGGGGATTTTGGGTTTTTGAATGTGAACATGTTTCCCATTTCTGATACCATATTGTTTTCTCAACTATAGTACAAGCATCTGGGTCATTTTATCTAAAGGAAAAAAAGAGACAACATGCGGTATTGTTACTATACGAGAGTTTAAACTTCAACAAAAGAAAAAAAGTGCCATTACTTGACATCATAAATAAATTTTGGCTCCTCTTTTAATGTCTTCCACTACATAAGGTATTAAAGTCAGGAGCACAATTAAGAGCCTTAAAGAAGGATGGTGCAAACAATAGACATATTTATTCCGTAACATAATATGACTATTAATCATAGTTACTCCATGTGATTTATTTTAACATTTAGCTCTTTCTATTAAGGTTTCATAAGACTCTTTGTTGAAAAATGTTGGTGTTTCTTACCTTCCTTGGATATTTAAAGGATTGATTGTTTTTACCAAAAAAATAAATCATCATTCTAATGTTATTTGCTATTTATTATCTATAGGATATGGAGGTGAATATTGGTCTTAGTAATGCATAAGTTTCAACATCCCTAGCCCGTTGATATAGTTCTTTAATCGACACTTCAACTGCATGAAAACATGGAGGGATGGAAACATGGAGTGATAAAAATATAAATACACATTATCACAATACACACATGAATCAATGCACTAATGTATACACATACACTATAGCTGATTTTCCCTCACAAAGTATGCCACATCCCTTCCGCGATCCATCAAATGAGAGATTACAAATTAAATGGCGATCAAGGCCATTTATGTTAGTTTAAAACTACATAGACGAAGAAGGGGATATTAAATGTCATTGATTGAACTAAAATAGATATATTGGTGGCTAATAAAGACGATGGTTTATCCCAACTATTCTCCGTGCTTGATATTGTGGAAGATATTCTGTTTGGTATCCTATATCAAGAATTGATCATGTAAATATTTTCCTTTGCTTCAGTACTAGTGGTTGAGAATTTGATCAGGATTTGGGCTACCCCTCTACTAGAAAACGAACCTTCTTGGAAAGTAAAGGTTTTTGGTTTTGGATTCCTTTTCCATATTTAATACAAATCAGTTGGGTGCACTTTTATATCATTCATCATCAATTCATTATTAAGCTATTAAATATATTTCCCATATGGATTTCTAGATTCTTCAAATGGCCATATATTTAGTGTATTCTATGAATTAATATCCTTCTAATATACCATGATTTGGTGATATCCACTCTTCAAGTCAATCTTCGTAAAGTATGTCGCTCCACTCAAGTAGTCGATCAATTCATCCATTCGTGGTTATGGAAACCTATACTTTATGGTGATCATATTGATGCCCCCTGAATCAATGTACATCCTCCATTCCCCTCCTTGATTGGGTGCTAGAAAAGATGGTATTTCACATGGGATTATAATCTCTTTGATCCTTAATTTGTCCAATAACTTCTGTACATGTCAGTTAAATTCATAATTCTCCACTAGTGTCATCCTATGTGGTGCCTTGCTTGTGGACCTAACCCTGGAATCAATTCGATTTGATGCGAAATACTCCTTGTCAATGGAAAACCTGTCGACATGTCAATGACCATTAATCCCTTAAATTCCAGAAATAATTCTCCAACTTCATTCAGGATATCCTTTGTTGACATGTCAGCACTTAGACCTTTGGGAATGCCTGAAAAGCAATATTATTGCTCATCTTCCTCCTTGATCAATTATTTAGCTAAGTACATCGACATCATCCTTTTCCAATAACCAATTTCCTTTCACTGGACTCTATTTCCCTCAACCAATGGAATCAGTTAAAAGATTCTTCCATCATTCTCAATTGTCATAGTATTCTTATGACCATCATAATCCATGTTCTAGTAATCATTTCCATGGTCATCCAAGCAATCGACGACATGCATCCATTAGAATCACATCGCATAGTAAAATGTCATATAGATTGTTGATGTTAAATTTGATCAAACACTTTCATGTTGGAATGAAATGGTGACATGACCTTTCTTGGAACCATGACACTCTATAAGCATTTGGGTGTAGTTGCACTTCAGACCCATTTTTTTATCGCCTTTGTCAATAAAAAATTATATGTGTTTCCTCCATTGATGATTGTCATACAACATCTATCATGAATCTCTACTTTTGTTCAAAAATGGACTTCATCTACATCATCTCCCTCTCCTCTTGCCACACTTATGCAATAATTCTTGTTGGTTCATCTGGTTTTGAACTCCTTATGATGTGACCTCTACTGAATTCCCATTCATGGTTGGACCAGTCTCATCAACAACTCCTCAGCTTCTGGTCTCTTAGTTGATTGTGATATGAAATTTTTCTAGGAATTGATACGCCTTGTGTCCTAGTTCTTGACACTTGTATTATATGCCTTTGGGTTTTTCATCATGTCTCCCTTTGAAGGTTCCTCTCTAACTGTATGTGCCTTGAATCGTGGATCTCTCTCCACATCTGTATTCAGGTGTATTTTATTTTGTCTAGCCTTTTTTTCATCGCTCTTCATGACCTTCTTCCTTCAACGATCCAATGGTCTAGCCTATGGAAGCAACAAAATTCTAAATTCTAGTTGTCATATTTTCTCTACTCATAAATGTTAGAATAACCAACCCACAATTATCCATATTTGACACTAATTAAATCATCTTTTTCTTATTCCTATAATCCTAGATTCCCTCTCTATGCTAGTTGACTTCTACATGCTCCTAGAAGTCAATAATTGCTAAAATGGGTCATGGAGCACTTTGGAATCATATTGGAAACATATTTATCATGTATGATTTATTCTTGGTCCCTTAAAGCACATATATACCTTTTTTTAAAGCTGCCTTGCTTTACAGTTGTTTTAAGGCATAAAGGGAAAGCTAGTCTAGGGGAACTTGCCTTGGTTTTTTACCACATCATCCTCCTTCCTTTTCTCCATAAAAAAGCATGAATGAGTTGTATTTCCACCACATATTAGCTTTCCCACTTTCTTTAGCTAGTTCGTGAGGATCTTCATGGATTTGGAAATTTCTTTTTGCACCTATGGGGGATTTGACTTGTTTTAGTAAGCCTGCTTTTTAACTAATTCGAATAGAAACCTAGTGCTTTTGAATCTCTCATGTAATTATAATTTTTAGCATATTATTACTTCATATGGTTGGCTAATTTACACTTATTCAATACAGGATTAAGTTATGCTCCAATTTCAGTCTCCTTTTGTGTGAATTTTGCATGTTTGATTAGCAATTTTGTGAGTGTAATTGATCTATCTGTTGGGTTCAATTTCCACAATGAAAGTGTTCATGGATAATTTCTCCTCTTCCTTTATATCTAACTGATAGGATTATGTGACTATCCAAATTTTAATAGGCTCAATTCATCCTAAGTGGCATAGATCATGATATTCACATACCTCACAAGTTCCTCCTCCCCTTTGTTGGTCTACCTTGACCTGACAAAAAGTAAATATAATTCATACATGAATTCTTTAACAATTAACTCCTATCAAGGGATTTACAACTTCCTTAACAGATAAATCATGGGTACCATTCTATCACAAGTATTCACCTCTTCCTTTCCCTTATTTACTATGTCATATTCCTATACATTGTCCCGTAAAAATGAGGCATGGAATTCTACCTTCACGATAGAAACTTTCACCCTTTTGGGGTCTTCTGTCTACTCCATATCAAAATATGTTTCCATTTCTCTGACCATGTCTATTAACTCTTCAGGGTTCAAAAATCCTTGAGTAGGTAGATACCTCTATATTACACATGCCCTTTAATTCAAACAATGCTTTCAATAATTTGTCCCCTACTTCATCTTCCTCTTTAGCCTCAGAGGCATTTATTTGATCATTGGATTATTCCTCACTATGGTCTATGAATTATATCCCCAATCCTCTCATATTGGCTTCCTTCACTACTACTATCTCTCTCTTCATAGTCCTTATGGTATAAATGCACTCTCCAAACATTTCATGGTCAATAGTGACATTTATTCCTTTGTGTAGTCTTCTTCCATGAACATTGATGCCTCTTTGATCTATCACTCATGCTCCAGAGATTAAATCACCACATCTTCTGCAACTCCTCCCAACAATAGCTAGACTTTCTCAAAATATCTAATCACAACCGGATTTCTTACACAGGATACAATATCCCTCTGATAGAAACTGATGCACATGCTACCTAAGTAAGTTGTTGATAAGTGCACACAATGTAATAGACACACAAAACACAACTCAAGCATTTTCTAAGGATTATGGCTTTCAATTAAATTAAAATAATCTATTTACAATAATAAATGCCAATACAAAGGAAGACTCTAATAAGTCAGTATCACCACCAAACATTACCTTGCAACACTTAGCCAATTAGAAGGAAGGGATAATATTCTTCATCAATCGATTGACTCTTCTTCAGAAAACTGACTAACTTATTGGGAAAAATTAGCTAACATCTCTCTCCTCTCCAACATTGGTATTGGCATATGCATATAGGCTCAAGACCATGCTCAAATATTAATCTAGAAGCTTTAATTGCTTCTAGGCACCGCGATTTGCATTAAATCCTTTACATACCTCCTCTTAGTAGGATTCTCTCTCTAACCTTCTACATCAACCTCCATAATTGCTCTGCAACTATTCAAACTACCCCAACGACTCTACTGGTCGAGATGCTGAATTCTATTGGTTGTCTCATCGTTATCATCAACTTAACTCATCAGCCAGTATGCACTTCATCCCTTTTTGTTCTGTCACTCTTCTTGTGACTCAATCATTCTTTTGTCTCATCATCTATCATCAACGAAATCTATTCATAATTCGTTGTTATAGTGGATTTCACCACACTAGGTGAATCACACATTGTATGGCCTTCCCCTGTCCCGCTGCAGACTCATTAGCCCCTATGGACCACTTTTTGTCTTTTGATGTATCATTGACCATCCCTAGAAACATAAGAAAAATGATATACGCAGCCTTTTCCCCGATAACCGTGTACATACACGGATATTCCCTCTATAGTCGCGTACATCGGGATGTGTACATAATCCAAAATCCTTTGGAGCGTTCCTTCACTTGGATCCGACTCATATGACTCCTGGCCTTCCATATGCCTTGAGATCGCATGGATTCGACCTTTCAGTATCCATTTGAAAAGCTATATAAGGAACCCATTGAGACATTGAACGCATAAGAGAGAATTGAGAGTAACGAAACTATAGTCCATTGTTTCCAGAACTTATGCTTGAGTCTGCATCCCTTTGTCCCTTGGAGCATTGTTGTGTTCTTCCCAAGCTTGCCTTTTGCTAGTAAGCTTGCTATCGAAGTGATGGAGGATTGAGGTGGTGGAGGCCCAAGTGGGGGATTCAATTTCTTCGGTTCACAGACGTGCCGTCAGAGGTTGTCACTTGTAATCTCTGATTCATATTAATAGAAATATCTTTTCCTGTCCAGTAATGTGTATTTGAATGAATATTGTATCCATTGGAATATGTCAAATGCTTATACATTATTGATTATATATGCTAGAATAGATCTAACACCATGAAATATAGTATGCTTGTATTGTTTACTTGTTGTTGAGGACATGCTATAACAATTCAAGCTAAAGATTAGAAAGCTCAACGGGGATCTACTTCAACCGTCCGGAATAAGGTACGAGGTTCGATCCTTTAGTGTTAGATGTTTTTATTTCTATTTCATATTGGGAAAGATTGATTTCTGGAGTCTAGCTGTTTGTTGTGGTACCCCAAGCCATAGGAATTTCTCTCTGTAACAGAATTGGTGACTCCACTGGGGAGTTCCTAGTAATTGTCCTTTGGGGGTTGATTTCGTGGCATTCAATGTATTTGAATTGCTCTCTCTCTCTCTTGTTTCTGTGTCGGGTATGGGGGCATGTATGCCTGGTAGAGCCTGATTGGTGTGAATTTAGTCTCAGCCTGTCTATTTACCTTGAATTTGTGCATATTTTTCTTCCTGTACGCGGGTTTGTCACTTACAGTCGCGTATACACGCGGGTTCGCCTAGGATTTCCGCGTATACATGCGGGTTCACTGCGCATAGTCACGTATACCCTATTTTTTACCTTTTGTGGAAGATAGTGGATTGTTGGGTGAATGCTGTTAGTTGCTGAGTCTCCTTTGCGACTGCTTGAGTCTGTTAATACCTCTGTTTCTGACCAAAAACGGTTTTTTTTTAGCCTAAATTTTTTCTTTTAGGAAAGTTATTGTCATGGCATCTTTGATTTTTTGTTTGAGATTAGTGCATTAGAGTCCTTTTGCCTTAGTGCTTTGCTATAATGCTGTTTATGTGTGCTTGCAGAGTCTGGGGTGGGTAGAATCATTCTTTTGTTTTTTGTATCTCTTTATTTTCAAAAAATCCAAAATATTTGCTTATCATCATGCATTGCATTATGCATTTTGCATTGTACTTGCATTAGATCTAGATTTGCTTTGGAGTAATAGTTAGGACTTCATATAGGGAAATTTGCATTCAGCATTTGAAGAAGAAATTGTGCATTACACATAGTATGCATACCCTGTTTTCATGGACACAATGCATTTGCATTGATTGTTAGGTGTGCATTTTACTTCTTGTTGCGTCATAACACCATTATTTGCACGACCATATCCTATTTTTGAGTAATAAAGCCAACTAAAATCAACTCTAAATAAAATGAATTACACTCTTTTATTTTCTAGGGTGCACCAACAAGATTAGGTTTTAGGATCTTGGAATAGTTCATTGAAAGTTAATTCTCCAAGATCACTAAACAACAACAACTAGGTGTCTGTCCAGGGAGTGTGTGAATTCCTTGGTATAACCAGAATTCTCAGGAAGCTCCTCTCAAAAGGGAGTCAAGCACTAGGAAGTGTGAGTGGTTGTTGATTGGGATAACCCCTGGTCGAGAACTGTGTACACCGGCGATATAGCCAGGATTGTATTCGTATCTGGGGGCTCTTTCGGGAGTTTCGGGCTTTGCTACCCTGCCCATACGGTCAATCCCACCTGTGACTGTCTGCCTGAGCATTGATTATATTGAGGTGACCTTAGTGACCTTACCTAAGATATCGAGGGGGTACATGTAGAGGTTATTCTGCATGTGTCCCGGCCAGGTTGGGGTCGGACAGCATAGTCTCTTTACGCGTTGAAGCTGAGGGCCACAATAATTGGTTTCGAACCTCCGCTTGTGGTGACAAAGGCCTCTCAAGCCTCTCCTAGGAGAGACATACCGGCCACATTCGGGAGCTCACTTATCCAGCCCTTGTTTGCTTGCTTTTGGCTTTAGATTTTATAGTGATTGCTCTGTGCACGCTAGTTGACCTAGGGTTGACGTAAATAGAGAGTCTTTGCTTTTTGTTGAGTCATTGTGGATTCAGGTACGGTTCCACGTCGTTCTCATCGGTTAGCAGGACTTCCACCTTTCACTTCTCCTCCTCCTTTGGGAGAGGGGCCTAGACTGTCCAGGTGGACTATGTCACACACTGATTCACATACCATGGGGGATCATTCAGAGACTATTTCTGAGCCACCTCCTCCCATTCGTATTGACGATGGGGAACTTACTCCTACGTACGATCCTTCACCTGACCTAGCTGAGTTCGGTCCTGTGATTTCCCAGATAGGATCTTTGCATGATAGACCTACTCACCCTAGGGCTGATTCCCCATTGACACGTTACCAGTATGGAATGCCGGAAGATGCCGAGACTCACTTTGACCCTCCTAGTACTAGCTATGGTAGTTATGCTACGACTGGTTTTCCTATGCATGATTTGACATTTCATGTTGAATCCGATTTTGAGCCTAGCACTATGCCTGGGGGCAATCCCATGCCTTACCTTGCGGAGAGGTTTGGGAGTACTAGTCACATTGCACCTTCCATCTCAGTGGTGGAAGCTCCCTCTTATATACCTCCTAGGCCTAGAGTTAGCGATCCGATAGGGATACTAGGTTCTAGACGAGTGACAATAGGCACTAGTACATTTCTTCTTACAGAGATTCCTTCGTCCTCACTTCCGAATTATTCAAATTTAAACCCTCCACCTTACTCACGTGGTCCTTCGAGTCGGCACATAGCTACGAGTTAGATCCGTACTGCGAATACTAGACCAATTGTGTCTCAAGCCTACATACCACCCGTGGTTTTGGGAGGTTATGTTCATGTTCCTAGAGGTCAGATTGCTACTTCCACGACATATATCCCTACTTTCGGTATGTATATTCCTACTTCCATAATGTATATCCCTACCTATGGAGTGTCTCATGGGACATCGCAAGCGGTGACCTATGGACCCTATTATGGGACGCAGTATGGACAGGTCTCTTCACCTTACGGAGGCGGGTATTCACAACCTGCTTACTCTCCTAACTATGGCTTTGTAGCTCCTACTAGTCAAGGTCCACCTCATTATGGTACTCCCATGCCACCCTATATGGGTCATACAGGAGGAGGTCACTATGGCCAAGGTCATGGTGGTAATCAATCCTATATGAACCAGGGAGCAGTCCATAGACCTCATCATCCTAGGCTCCCTTTCCTCACGACACTCAATTTACCTGACTTATCGATACTTACGAACGATCCTGTGGCTCATGACCCAGCTTGGCCAGCTGTCCCTACCAAGCTTCCTTCGGACATACCTAAGTTCGAAGGCAAACCAGGAGAGGATCCGAGTGAACACGTTATGAAATTCCACCTATGGTGCTCTTCCAATTCATTGCATCAAGACTCAGTCCGCTTGAGACTATTTCAACGCACCCTTACAGGGCCTGCGGCAAAATGGCATATAGAGTTACCTAGGGGTGCCTTTACTTTGTTTGACGACCTTGCGATGACTTTCCTTAATCACTTTCAGCTACCAGTACGCTATGATGTTGGTACTGAACTCTTGTTGACATTTCGGCAAGATAAAGCCACCCATATTTCTGATCATATTCAGGAGTGGCGTAGATGGAAGAGATTAATTAAAGCCTTTATACCACTGGAGTTCCTCCTTGAGTGGTTCCTCAAGTCTTTATTGCCATATATAGCGAAGGATGTTTCCACATCCGGAGTGTAGAATGAGGAACAAGCCATCTTTAGGGCGTAGGAACTAGACTTGATTTATGCTCAGTCTGGTTTGTTATATGAGATTATACCTAATGCTCCTCGTTCTAGTTTCGATCCCAAGGTCAAACCTAGACCACATGCCGATGGCATTGTGGGTAGTGCAAGTAAGAAAACTGCAGGTTCGGTTGTGAAACAAGTTGCTCAGTTTTCAATCAACCAATCTGCCTTGGGACAAGCTACGACTTTGTCTCAGCCTGCCCAAGCGATGAATGTACTTGCTGTGCAATCGTCCGACTAGAAGGGTAACCAGCAACCCGGACGGAATCGAAAAAAGGGTAAAAACAATAACAATAAGAAGGGTGGGAATAAGAATGAGAATGCCAATAATAATGACAAGAACAATAAAAATGCTGGGGGGACAAGCAGAATAAACGTAAGGTTAAGTTTCCTTGCAAGCTTTGTAAGGACGATCACCTCACTTACTTGTGCCCTAGGATGGATGAAGCTTCGAAGTTCATAGCACAAGGCCCAACTGTGTTAACGAACCCTTTACCGCATAACCAGAATATGAACTCGAAGTCCCATGATCAATATAGTAATGAATATCCACCTGAAACTAGTGGTCATGGGTGCATTAATATGGTTCGTGCCACGAAAGTTGTGACGCATGCGAAATATTATACTTCATCACAACCCAACCCAGGAAAAGAACCGGATCCACCAGGAACCCCTTTGCACATTGAGAAACCTGCGGATAAACCTGAGGCTACACCTTGCATTCCTAAGGGGGTACTTAAGCGTTTGGGTCATAACCCAAATGCCCGAGCTTCCTAGAATTATTCAGTTGTCGAGGACTTGGGCCATACTCCTTGTGCGATGTCTGCATTGGAAGTGCTTCAGAGTTGTCCGTCACAAAGGAAGGCTTTGCTTTCCACTCTTGGTATGAATGGTGATTATTCTTCCTCGGTGATCAAATTTGAAACCGCAGGACATCAGCCTCGCTTGCCCTACTATGTGTCCCTTTTGGTGCATGTAGAATGTCTTAATATGATCGTCAAGCGTACTGTGATTGACGAGGGCGCTGCTACTTCTGTGATGTCCTTGTCTTGTTGGAAGGGTATTGGTTCTCCTGAGTTGTCAAAGTCTACGACCATGTTAACTGATTTTGATGGGAGATCATTCAGGCCGCACGGTATCCTTCCTTCTCTTAAAGTTCGTTTGGGAGGGAAGACTGTTGCAATAGAGGTTGAGGTGGTTGATGCGCCCCTTGACTACAATATCTTATTGGGAATGAATTGGATGTATAGTATGCAAGCTGTTGCGTCTTCCATGTTTCATGTTGTATGTTTTCCTCATAATGGGAAGATTGTAACGATTGATCAAATGGAATTCAAGAATCCGCCTATTACTGCATCTTCGGAAGCTTCGGTTCTAAAAGTTGAACATTCCCAGCCGGCAACTGGGAGTGTGGGTGTAGGTATGTATCCATTCCTCATGGGAAACTTTAGTTGTCCTGCACCTGTCCTCATGATAGGATCTAGTTTCGATGGTGCTTCGACATCTACGAGATTGGTGCCTTTTCGCACAAGTCATATGTGAGATCCTTGGATTCTTCCTTCACCGAGTCCTTCGAGTGAGGCCATTGAGACAAGTGTGTCGTTTCCTGCAGTCATGATAGCTTACCAAGCTAATCTTCAGTCTACTGTAGAGCCTTGTTCTTCTTCTTCACAGACAGAGGAGGAAGACCCCTATGTGCTACCGGCATGGGCAGTACAGTCTTCTCATGCCCACGATTTCCTTGATACGGTTTTCCCTTCAGATGAAGCGATCATCGAGGCTATGTCGGGAGTTGAGCCACCATGGGAGGAACTTCATCATAGATCATATTTCCTTCCATAGCTTGACTTTTTGGAGCATGAGGATTATAGGGAGATTCTTAGACAGAAATTTGGTAGACCCATGATTCCATTAAGCTCTCCTGGTCAGATGGATGATGGAAACATGGCGAACATATCGTCAACTATGCCTATCAACATTTCTCTCAATTCGAGCTGTTCAAGAAATTTCGTGAAATTTTTGCTTGGTCTTACGATGAGATGCCAGGGATTGACCCTCGGATTGTCGAACATGAAATTAAGACTTACCCCAACGCTAATCTTGTTCGACAGCATTTACGCACGGTAAATCCTAGGAAAGCACCCACCATAAAGGCAGAGATAGAGAAGCTATTGAAAGCTGGTTTCATCTATCCCGTTTCCTTGACGGAGTGGGTTTCAAACCTCGTTCCGGTGGATAAGAAGCAGGGAGCGATCCGTATATGCACTGATTTCCGTGATTTAAATCATGCCTATCCTAAGGATAACTTCCCCACACTATTTATAGATCAGATTTTGGATGAGTGTGCAGGTACCGAGGTGTTCTCCTTTATGGATGGCTTTTCCGGGTATAATCAAATTCAAATTAAACCCGAGGACCAACATAATACCGCATTTATTTGTCCTTGGGGAACATTTGCGTATCGGAAAATGCCTTTCGGCCTTAAAAATGCCGGAGCTACATTTCAGCGGGCGATGACCTTGATTTTCCATGATCTCAAGTCCATTATTGAAGTATTTTTGGATGACCTCGCTGCTCATTCTCGCATGAGGATGCGTCATTCTTACCACTTGAGATTGGTGTTCGAAAGATGCCAGCACTATGCTGTTAGATTAAACCCTCATAAGTGCATCTTTTGCGTGAAATCATGTCGTTTTTTAGGATTTATCATTTCGAAAGAGGGTATAAGAGTCGACCCTTTGAAGGTTGAGGCAATACTTCAGTTGTCTCCCCCGCGAAATATTCATCATCTTCAGTGTTTGCACGGCATGGAAAACTTCCTACGAATATTTGTTGTCAATTTCGCCAATTTGACTAGAGGTTTCATGCGTCTCCTGAAGAAGGATACTCCCTTTGAATGGGATGAGCGAGCCCAGGAGTCCTTCAATGCACTTAAGCGAGCCCTAGCATCGGCCCCGGTGATTATTCCTCCGGATTATAGCCGTGATTTCCTATTATATGTGGCCGTGTATTTAGAGACGATTGGGATGGTTTTGGTTCAGGAGGATGAGGAGCTCCAGGAGCATGTCATATATTATCTGAGCCGAAACCTTATTGACGTAGAGATTCGGTATTCTCATGTCGAGAAGCTTGCCTTAGCTACCGTCCATGGGGTGCAGCGTTTGAGACATTATATTCTCCTTCGCCAGACCTTGGTTGTTGCCCATGTCAATCCATTTCAATTCGTCCTCACACATAGGATGATTGGGGGAAAATATAATAAATGGATTGTCATCCTGCAAGAGTTTGATCTTGAATTTGTTTCGGCAAAATCGAAGAAATCTTTAATCTTTGCAGAGCTCATATCAGATTTTTTGAGCGAGGCTGAGGAGTCGGTATGTGAATATACGTTCGTTGATGAACACATTTTCTTAATCTCAATAGCTGACCCATGGTACGGAGATATCATAGCATATTTGCAAATGTAGAGGACCCCTGCTCACCTCTCGTGAGATGAGCGACGTCGATTACGTCACGTCTCCAAGAACTACCTCATAGTGGACAATACTTTGTACCGCCATGGAGTAGATTCCCTTTTACGATGTTGTTTAACTCATGATGAGGCTGAGGTAGTGCTTAATGATTGCCACATAGGGGCATGTGGTGGTCATTTATCTGGGCTTTCTATAGCTCAAAATATTTTGAGAGCAGGATATTTCTGGCTGTCGATCTTCAAGGATTGTATTGAAGCAGTCAAGAGGTGCCACCCTTGCCAGGTGTTCGCACATAACATGCGCTCGAAGCCTACCCCGTTACACGCTATTATCACCGCCGGTCCCTTCACCAAATGGGGGCTCGATTTTATGGATTGCAACCCAGCTTCGGCTGGGGGGCACCATCATATCATAGTGGCTATCGATTACTTCACGAAATGGGCTGAGGCAATGCCTACAGTAAAATCCGATGGTGATACAGCCGCTCACTTCATATAAATCATTTCTAGGTTCGGGATTCTGAGAGAGCTTGTCACTGACCATGGCTCGCACTTTCAGAACCATATGATGGAAGAGTTGGCATCCAAGTTAGGGTATAAGCAAGAGCACTCCTCTTCTTACTATCCTCAAGCAAATGGATAGGTTAAAGTAGTGAATAAATCACTTAAGTCCATTCTCCAACGAACCATCGCACAAAGCAAGACAAATTGGCATATTATTTTGTACCCTGCTTTGTGGGCGTATCGAACTGCGGTAAAGACTGCCACTGGTTTTTCTCCATATCAGCTTGTTCATGGAGTGGAGTCGATATTTCCGATTGAATGCGAGATTCCTTCGTTGAAGTTAGCCATGGAACTCTTACCAGACACTTCGCCTTTGGAGGAGCATTTGGTTCACCTTGAGCAACTCGATGAGCAGCGTAGAGATGCCTTGGTGACTCTAGAGGTTAATAAGCGTCGCGTAAAGGCTCAATACGATAATTCTGTCCATCCAAGAGTGTTTAGTGAGGGAGACTTGGTCCTTTTGTGGGATCAATCGAAAGAACCCTTGGGGGCAGGGAAGTTCAATCCTATGTGGCGTGGTCCTTACGTGGTCAAGCGTGTGTTAGAGAAGGGTGCCTATGAGTTAGTGGATTACGAAAAGACAGCCTTGGTGGAGCCTAGAAATAGGCTCTATCTCAAAAAATACTATGCATGATATTTAGCCAAGGCTGCTTGTTGTATATTATTGTACAACTTTTTTGCATAGTTAGGTCTTGTTTATCGTGATCGGGTTTGTGATTAGTTTCCATTTCTTGTGGCAGATGTCAATGGAATCTTCCACCTACATAGGATTCGCGGATGGTGCAAGACGTCACACTCAACACTCAGCCTCAGCTGCTTGGGTGATTTATACTCCTATGGGTCATGTACTGTCTTCAGGAGGTGTATGTCTATGGCCATCTTCCAACAATGTTGCTGAATATAGTACCGTTATCGAGCTTCTACGGGATGCCATTTCGCATGGTGTTCTCTCTCTTGAGGTACGTCTTGATTTAGAGTTAGTAGTGTCACAGCTCAATGGTTTGTACCATGTTAGAGATCTGACGTTATTGAGGAGATTCTTACGTGTGAGATTGCTAGAACGACAATTTGAGAATATAACATATATACACATTCCAAGAAATTATAATCAAATTGCTGACTCATATGCTAACTATGTGTTAGATTGGCATTTGTTTCATTCATCATAAATTAATCATAAACACAATTTTTAGACATGTAAATAAATAAACCGATCACCATAAAACTTTTTTATATATCAAAAATGTGGTAATACATAATGTCATAATACAAAATTAGGGCTTTGAAAGCCACCATCATATACACGGTAGTACAAAATAGATACACTCCCAGGTGTCTAGTGCTGTGGAGGTGGATGAGGGTTGTGATCATGATATGTCCCCACGGCTCTAGCTAGCCGCTGGAATAAACGCACCCATGCGCGTGGTACACCCACCACCTATCTCTGCATAGCCTCAGGAAAGTCCTCGACTTGCGCCATGGGAATCCTGTGATTCAGTCACACGAAGTTGGTATGGATGCTTTGGAGCGTTCGCTCCGCATCCACACCGGTGATATCGTCTCCTATTCCCCTCTGTCTATGACGTGGGAAGCCCTCTGGTCACCGTGGTCCCACATATGCACATGAATGGTAGATGTCATTATGTATTGTCACCCAAAACCATGTCTTTTTGATACCATTAATCAAGAAAACACAAAAAAAAATTATAATTCAAAATTTTTTAAAAAGAGTAAGGGTTGAGATTCATTACCTATGTCTCCATATGCTGATCCTGGTGGTAATGGCATGTTCAGATCCCCCTGGAAGTCTATCCCTGCATAAGGGTAGTCCTCTATGGCAACAATCTATCATTGCCACCATGGAAAAAAGTCTGCTGGATAAGGGTTGGCCACCCTACCACCCCCCAGTCTGCGCATCGCATCTGCCCAACGTTGTTGGGCCGGATATCGAACCCCGTGGAGAGGAACATCCACTCTAGGGCTCAATCCTGGAACACGCTCGAAGAAAAACATGCTCAAGATACTGCTGAACCCGAAGTTCCGTATCCTACCTGCCTTGCACTCACTAAGCTGATGTTTCATGTTGCTCAGTAGGGAAGTGCTCTAGTCATAGATGGTTGGTGTCATACACTCCACCACATAGAACATCAGTGGCCAAGAGGCCTGATGGAGTGATGCTAAGCCTGCTATCCTGCCCAGTGTTAGTAGTATGGCCTTTAGGCCCAGTCCCTGTATAGCGTTGGTGGGAACTTGGCTCCCCACCTTCTCCATCTCTGGGTAGCAGTACACAGCTATGTACTCATCGATAGTGAGCGCATGATCTGGCCCTCCTCAGGCACGAAGGTTCACCATATCACCTCGCCATGATAGACCTGTGATAAAGTAGATATCCTCCACCTCAATGGTGAGGGACATGCCGTCTAGCCGAAAGGACTCTGAGTCTGGATCCCAATAGTCTACCAGCATCTGTAGTAGTCCTGGTTTGGCCCTCAAGCCACCTAGGCACCAAAACTTATAGAGTCCACATATTCTTAGAGCCTCTTGATCCATTCTGCCAGCCCTTACTGCTTCCTCTACATCACCATGCTCGCGTTCTCGCCACTCTAGCACCATCCTGCATGAGAAATTGACCAAAATGTCCATTAGATTCATGAAAATCCTTATGCGCGGTGTCATACGCGGCTGTTTTGAAAACAGCCACGTATGTACACGGTTTCCAGTCCCTTTTCCGCGTATAGCCATCCCTATATGTGGAAAAATCCTCGATACCCACGTGGGCCGTAGCGCTCATGTAATATCGGCCTTTAAAAATTCATTTGACCATGAAAACTTGTAAAAATTATATTGAAATGCAAGCAGAGAACATGAGTAAATACCTGGAAGAATTGGTTGTGAATTTCGTCGGCTGGATCTCCTGGAATTTGCAGTTGAATATCAGAGCTCCAATGGGTAAAAGTTTCAAATGATTTCTATTTTTTACTATTTATAGAAAAAATTTCAAATATTTGAAATTTTTTTACCCCCTTTCCTATAGTTTTGACTGTTTCTAACCATTTTGGACCATTTCTGACTTAATCTGTGATGTAGAAGACCGTTGTCAGCGCTGTTTCAGCCTTTGGATTGACCCGTTCATACTAATCTCAGGTATAACGTCTATACTGGCATATAGGTTAGGTTCATCACCGTTTGCATTTTGCATGACCTTTTGACCATGTCACTATATCCTTAGGTACGAACCCACTCTATTATGTCACGGAACCTTCTTGCTGCTATAGAAGTGGCATGATATGAGTGGTAGAGCCTCACCTTACATGGGTACCCTAGTTAGCGCCTTATTTTCATTTGGTGCCCATGCCGATGTTTCCCCCTTTAGGGTGTGGGAGTCCATTGTATAGTATTTCCATGACATTTAGCAAGAGCCTCATACTCCTCTTGATCTTATGCTGGCCGTGATCCCCTGGACTCCCTTATATCAAGTTGTGGATGCATTATCATGAGCTTTTCCTGTCTTATTGAGCTTTATGCCGGCTCCCCTGACATTGCGTTTCAGCCATATAGCCCGAGCTTGTCTCATGTCTAGCCATGCAGAGCCTTTCTTTATATCCTTCGCAGCTTGATTCCCTTTTTACTGGGAGGGGATTTTCCCCCGAGTGTCGATATCCTACACGTGTATCTTTGCATTTAGCATAGGTATGTTCCACTTCTTGGAACTAGTTTGTTTGCCCTCATGACACTCGTCTCCTCCTAGTTTGTAACTATAAAGCTAGTTTATTCTTTTTTCAAGCTTTTCAAATAACTGAAAAAGACCAAAAAAATAAAAAAACCAAAAATCCGGACAAGAAAAGATATTATCTTTGGCAGCTGTCGAGTCGTGTCGCCTTCGAACAGAGCACTGTATATCACATCCATTGGTTGGGTTATAGTTTGACTTTAGGAGCTGTACTCGTTTATCTGATTTTTATCTCCACCTACTGGTTAAGCTTCCAGTCCCTATGGATCCTCTATTGATGCCTTCTGCGTCATAGAGG